>OY992888.1:29805916-30060077 GCA_963921405.1 Cepaea hortensis | reverse complement strand
AATGGTACCACAGAACTGATCTTGGTGTCAGGCCACTCACTGGGGTTGTGGTGACTGCTTGGGAGATGCCTGTGGGATTTGTTTATTTCACAAAAGCCGACAGGCCCGGGTTAAGCGCCGGCTCAGGAAGTCTTGGTAGTGTGGCTGCTACAGAGTGGTTTCCTCAGGCAGGGCTCTTTTTAACTCTGCCTGTAAGGTTTTGTCCCAAATCTGAAGGGAATAGTAGTTATTGGTCTGGGTGGGTGGGTGGATTTGTTGCTCTCCTGTCAGTGGGTTTGTCACCTTACGAGTCTACATCATGACTCTGTTTACAGCTTCCCTCTCTGGTTCTACAGCATTCCATTACTTTTAATCTTTCAGGCGTTTGTTACATATATTTTAAATGGTGTAACCAAGAATATTATATTATTTGCTATATTCATATGGTTGTGTGGTTGTGTGATAACAAACATTTATTAAAAGTTGCATCCTTGTGTGTGTTAGAATCACATAGGACAAGCTCCTACACACCTATATATGCCAGCTTCTCTGGCCAAGGGGTTAACGACGTTGTTCGTAATCCTGTATATTCACGTGGGGAAAACAGCTGTGTGAGATTCGGCAGCAGATCGCGCCACGCTGGTAACTTATGGGGGTATGTGAGCCGGTCGTTCAGAAATCAGTGGCAAACTACAGAGCGTAAAACTTACCTAGTACATCAGCAGTAGCTGAAAAATGCTGGTATTGACTGCAACGTCCTGTAAGGGATATGCAACATATATATATATATATATATATATATATATATATATATATGGGTGGGTAGGTGGGTGGGTGTATAAATAAACTGGTGTCTGTATAATCAATGCGGCTGTTATTGCAGCTTAATTTAGGAAACATGAGCCGAAGCACTTAATGTGTTCAGTCAATTGTTTTCAGTTGTGAATTATTTTTATTGTATCAGCTGCCAGCCACTCTGATTAGTTCCTTGCTTACTCCGCTCTTGAGCTGGAAGGAAACGGCTGTGGTCATATTCTTGCCTTAGCTATCCCTAGAAAAACATCCTTCCCCAAGCTCCTGTGGGGAAACATTTCTTGGTTTATTTTTATATGCTTGTTTGTTGGAGGGATTTCAGAGTGCAGCTGTTTCTGTAATGAATGAAGAAACTTTGTATTTTAAAAGATTCAGAATTTAATTTTTTTTTAAAAGAAACTTTGTATTTTAAATTATTCAGAATTTAATTATTTTTTTTTAAAGTCTCTCATTTCTCCATATATAATAATAATTTAAGAAACATTATGAAAACGATTAAAGATTTTAGAGTATATTTTTTCTTTAGTTTTAAAAGCATATAAAATTTATGTACCTTACTTTTGTATATCTTTCTTTTATCTTTCTATTATTTGTTTAATAATTATTCAAGTGTTTAAAGAGAGAGTATATTATATTTACAATATTTGTCAGCAGACAGATATTACATTTTATATTTCATACATGAAGCTTCATAAATTGAATGTGAAATTGTCATTACTGGGTAATGAAAATGCTTGTTCATCTCATCTTATCATGTTCCTCTTGTACCTTGCAGTGTCGAGGTGAAGTATAAACAGCGGGAGAGTGCCCGCTTATGGGCTTGTTTCCAAACCATAATTAATGTTACTTAGGAATTACGAAATGGTTTACATTCCTTAATAATATATTAGGAACATGGCACTAGAGAGTAGGAATTCAACGATATGAAACAACTTCTCACCTTAAACAGCTACAGTAGAAATTAAGATTACGAGTGATCATGTGATACTGACTAGATTATTGTATGTTGCAGAAGCCTGGACAGTAAATAAACAATATGACGGAACAATTAAAGCTTTCAGAACGTGGTCTAATAGAGAATAGGAAGAACATCATGGCTAGAGAAAAAAAGCAAAAAAAGATATATTACAAAACACTGGAGTTGAGGAAAACATTAGTGGATAATATTATTCAGACAATAAAGGCACATCTGCCATGTAAAGAGACACAGCTCCTTGTTGGAGTATGACTGGCACCTTGCCATCTTGGCAGATGATAGTTTGTAAAATATAGCTATATCTCTCCATAGCACACTGTCTGCTTTCTGTTAGGTCCAAATGTTGGGTGGTGCTCACCAAACCAGACACCTCACATTGTGCCAGCAGCTTCTTGTGGAGGAGCGAAATTGGGAGGATTAAAGCATTTCGCTAATGCTGGGAATGCAACCTAAAGGCTAAATATGGCAGGGCAGACCAGGCCCTAAACTCTGATTGACAACTGGTCTAGGATCGAAGCGGACAGTTAAGATTTTTTTTTGCTGATCTGGCAGCTTCTGCAGCTTGTCTTGCTCCAGACGTATTGGTGTTACCTTTCCTCTGGAGTAAACTAGACAGGCCAAGAGAGGGATCATGCAGCATGGGAAACACATGGTCTCTAAATTCAGCCAAGTCTTTGTGCTATGGAGAGGTATATCTCCATTTTACAAACCATCTTCTGTCAAGATGGCAAGATGCCAGTCAATATTTTCTGCATGAAATGCGTGTGGAAGAAAATGTATATAATATATATATATATATTTATTGCACTCCCACGCTTTGAACTCAATCGTTGTCCAAACACACTACTTCTAGTAGTGCTGGACTGAATTTTGTGTGTGGATTAGCTTTTCCTTATTAACAGTGTCCCTCACCATTAGGTGAACCCATTCTGACTTCAGAGGTACTTGTAACTTACGTCCCCAAGTCAAGGACGAAATGTCAGCATTTTAGTCCAGCTGTCCAGTGTAGGGGTTGAACCCCTTACCTTGGCATCAGCACATCGGATGTTTAAAAACACGAGTTCTTATCCATTCAGCCATGCTGACCTACGAAAATGTATATTATTTGAGAGTGAATTGGAAGACTGAAGTATGGCATGCTCAACATAATCTGGCACATTTTATTAATTTTATATGTAGGCAATGGTATTATTTTATGGCCAGTTTTCTGTATGCTTGTGTTGCTGTATGCTGTATAACGCTTGTTGGTCTGTTGTTTTCCCTCACTCATATCAAGCTTGGTGTGGTGTCCTGGGTTAGTGTATTTATATCATCACTTGTTATAGATCAACCAACACTTGATAGTTGGGTATAAGGTGTTGGTGCCATGTTGTTATAGATGAACTGATTGATAGGTGGGTATTAGTGCCATGTTGTTATAGATGAACTGACATTTGATAGTTGGGTACAAGGTGTTGGTGCCATTTTGTTTAGATGAACTGATTATTGATAGTTGGGTACAAGGTGTTGGTGCCATTTTGTTTAGATGAACTGATTATTGATAGTTGGGTACAAGGTGTTGGTGCCATTTTGTTATGGATGAACTGATTATTGATAGTTGGGTACAAGGTGTTGGTGCCATTTTGTTTAGATGAACTGATTATTGATAGTTGGGTACAAGGTGTTGGTGCCATTTTGTTATAGATGAACTGATTATTGATAGTTGGGTACAAGGTGTTGCTGCCATTTTGTTATTATAGATGAACTGATTATTGATAGTTGGGTACAAGGTGTTGGTGCCATTTTGTTATAGATGAACTGATTATTGATAGGTGGGTATAAGGCAGTGTTTCCCAACGTGGGGCCCACGCCCCACAGGGGGGCAATTTGACTGTTAAGGGGGGCAATTCGAAAATGGAAGAAATCGGCTGAATATAACAAAACGTGGAGACTTGAGACTGAAGTTAACTAAATTGGAACATGACATAAGATCTCTTTGCAGCAAGTATCAAGCGCAAGGATCTCACTAAATTTAAATAATAAATAATTACTAATAATTAAAATAATATAGAAAAATCTTTCATTAAAATTATTTTGTACTTGAATTTCAGTTCTCCATTATATGTTTTGAAAATTTACTTACTGTGTTTGCTCAATAATTACCTAGTGATTTCTTCCTAAAACGTATCATTCAAGTTTCTTTAGTGAACATTTCAATTTTTGAATATTAAAAATAATGTATATGTTGAGGGGGGGGGGGGGGGGGGGGGGGGGCGCGGGGGGGGGGGGGCAATATGAATTTTAGAAAGGCTTAAGTGGGGCATGGCACAAAAAAGGTTGGGAAACACTGGTATAAGGTGTTAGTGTCATTTTGTTATACATGAACTGATTATTGATAGGTGGGTACAAGGTGTTAGTGCCATTTTGTTACAAATGAACCGACACATTTTTATGTGTGCTGTAATCAATGCTTGCCTGCCCTGAACAATTTCTGGTTTTATGTAGACCTTTTAAAAATGCGTTTTGGTCCTCATTTTAATTGGTGCATTTATTAAGCAATCATGCTAATCTCTCCTCTGAAAATCTTCATTGTGTTGCATACAATCTATCTATGAGGTGCTGTCTCCACAATGAAGGTTGGCTGCAATGGATGTCCAACACTGTCTCTATGTTGCCTTGATTTTACATCCTGTCACACTGCTGTTCATCCATCTCTTGATGTTGTCTTACCACTTGTACCAGTTGTATACCTCTTGCTTGCTTGCCTTCCACCTTACTTACTTACATTTATTATCTTTAAATAATAATTCCGCTAGTTCTTTGTTTACTTTTTTTTCATATTTTCATTGCATCTTCATATTCTTTCTGTTTTGTATGCTTGTGTACAATCTTGTCCAGTTACAGCATATGTATACATGACATAAAGATAATGCTGCCATGGCAGGCCTTCACATGTCTTAGGTTACTGCTGTGTGAAGTGGGGTGACCTGTTTCTTTCTTCACTGTTTAGTTAAGAAATACTGTTAGAGAATAATAGTTGTGGAATCATAGGTCACATTAAAAACCTTGCAGAAGCAATTGATGATTCTGGGGTGAAATGTTACACAAGAATGTGTAAAATACCCTGTACATAGAAGAAGAAAATTACAGACATCTCACAAGACCTGAACATTAAGGAGAAGTATTGACAGGTAAAGTGAAGAGGCCTTCTGTATGCCTTACAGTGCATTGGGTATGTGGTGCTAACCCCATGTTATTATAAACCTCACGGGGGGGGGGGGGGGGGGGGGGTGATGTGGTCTATGTCACGACTGTTGCCTTCCCTCCCTAAGTCATTTCCTGGTAGCAATGTGAGGCTGGGGGCCCGGCACGGTGTTCGCATGTCCCCGTGATGTGGGGTTTGACAATCATGTGTTTAAAGTGGGGTTTGACAATCATGTGTTTAAAGTGGGGTTTGACAATCATGTGTTTAAAGTGGGGTTTGACAATCATGTGTTTAAAGTGGGGTTTGACAATCATGTGTTTAAAGTGGGGTTTGACAATCATGTGTCTAAAGTGGGCTGCTGGTTAACTAGTGGATGACAGTGATGCGGATTTGAAAATAGTCAAAATTAATTTTAAAAATAAAATGAAAATAAAGTGTTTAAAGTGGGCTGATGTTTAACATGTGGATGAGAGTGACACAGTTACAACAATTTTTTCCTGTGTGAAGTAACAATAAAGTGGTAGTGTTAGTTAGTAAGTTAGTCGCAGTTCCAACTTCACGGTAAAGGGTCACCCCATTATGCTCCGTTCCTGTGCCAGTGAATATCACACAAAATGCTTCTCACTGCCAAATGTGAAAAGTGGAACAGACAAGAGTCTCGACAAACCAACAGCCCGCACAGGTACACTATGCATAATGCCGCCGCCAGAATGCAATAAAAGTCCTCCACGAAAAATACAGTTCATCGGTGATGGACGTGGCAGTCACTAGAAAACCAGCAGCCACACATTTCTGCATAAGGCAAAACCATTCAGTTCTGCGACAAAGTCGGCCACCATTATTCCGAACATGCAGTTCACGCTTCAAACAACCGTGGACAGATATAAAAGCATTTCACACAAAACTCACAGCTCACAGAGTCGCGCCACACACTTAACTCTGTAGCATGGCAACAGAATTATAAAGTGGTAGTGTGTCAGTTGGTCAGAAAGAGTTAATATATGCTTGCTGAATATGTAATGTTTTGTTCCCTGGTTCCCCAGGCATGTTATATTCTTACTAGATATGTATTGTTGTGTCCTTCAGTTCATCATTATTGCTGTATTCTTACATCCAGTGATAGTGTACATTAGGTTTCTGAGGAAAACTCAGCGAATGCCAAGGACGGAGACAACAATTAATTAGACAGTCTCATTAATTTTTGTCTTCAAGAAAACAATGAAAGCCATAAATTTATTAGAGAAATTAAAGGTTGACAGTCAAAATTGTTTGGGCACATTATGAGGAATAATGTGTATGAACACTTAGTGACAACTGGCAAACTTTACAGGGAAAGAGGAAGGGAAATGCAAAGAGAAAAATTCCTTAGCTTGGCCACGTGGCTTAATTGGAGCACAATTACAGACTTGATCCAAGATCATGTGAGATCGTGTGTTTTTATTGCAAGGCACATATTGATGATAATGATACTGTTACTTGGTATTTATTGTTCCATTCCCCATTGTATTTTTGCCAGATATTTGTTGCTTCCTAGCAAACTGTATTTCTGTATTCCTGCAAGGTTCATATTGTTCCATTGCCCAGTTAATCATAATTGCTACATTCTTTCTATATATTTATTGTTCCATTCCACACTTAACCATAAATGCTATATTTTAACAATGCATACATTTTCCAGTGTATGCTTGTCAGATATTTGTTGTTGCTTCTAAACTACCTAAAGGCCAAGGTCGTCCCGTAGCAGATATGGCTGTTGGGGTGTGAAGTGTTAGGCCTTCACATATTTAGGCCATAATGTATTAGGTGGGGTGGCCAGTTCTTTTACTCATGAGTTTTCCTGTCCAGATATTTCTGGAAAATTGTCTGTTACCATTGTTTATGGGGCCTGGCCAACCCCAGAGCTGTACTAATCAGAAAAAAATAACCCCACCTCTGCTAGGGATTGAACCCAGATCTCTGTCAGGGCAGGCCAGCACGCTAACCACTTTGTCACTGCGACTCTCCCCAATTAACTATAATTCTGTATTTCGGCTATTCCAACATATTGTTCTGTTTCTCAGTTAATCGGACATATGTATTTTTTATTTATGTTCCAGATAGCTCCGCTTGAATGGATGAGTGGTCCTCAAAGACAGTCATTTGCCTTCATCAGTGGCAGTGCCGGCTCGAGTTCCGCATGATTGGACAGATCTTCTAATGTGTGTTTGTGAGAGTGCATGATTGAACTGATCTGCTGATGTGTGTATGTATGTGTGTGTGTGATTGATTTCATCATTGGCTGCAGCTGTGTGATACATCATTTCAAACAATCAAACATGTTCTGACGTGATATTCATTGATCTGTTCTTATTTTGTTTTGATTTTTACAAATGAATTGATACTTTTTATACAAATAATTCTTCGTTATCAAATAGGTTGTGTGGAGTCTAGTCCTTTCGGCAACTTGTTTATTTAATAATTATTTTTAAAATTGTTATATGTATAAAATGTTGACTGTTGTGTGTACTCAGTGTTGGGGTGTGGTCACATGACAACATGACTACTTTCTACCATCTTCTTCTTAATTTTATTCACTTGGAAACAGTCTGTATCAGCAACTGTTTCCTTCATGAACAACATTGTCTTCTGCAGATCTTGCAAGCTTCCGTAGAGTTTGACATCTAGGATTATTTCCAGTGTAGATTACAACTGTCTTTGGCAGATCTTGCAGGCTTCTGTAGAGTCTGACATCCAGGGTTATTTCCAGTGTGGATTACAACTGTCTTTGGCAGATCTTGCAGGCTTCTGTAGAGTCTGACATCTAGGGTTATTTCCAGTGTGGATTACAACTGTCTTTGGCAGATCTTGCAAGCTTCTGTAGAGTCTGAGATCTAGGGTTATTTCCAGTGTGGATTACAACTGTCTTTGGCAGATCTTGCAGGCTTCTGTAGAGTCTGACATCTAGGGTTATTTCCAGTGTGGATTACAACTGTCTTTGGCAGATCTTGCAAGCTTCTGTAGAGTTTGACATCTAGGATTATTTCCAGTGTGGATTACAACTCTTTGGCAGATCTTGCAAGCTTCTGTAGAGTCTGACATCTAGGATTATTTCCAGTGTGGATTACAATTGTCTTTGGCAGATCTTGCAAGCTTCTGTAGAGTCTGACATCTAGGGTTATTTGCAGTGTGGATTACAACTCTCTTTGTCAGATCTTGCAGGCTTCTGTAGAGTCTGACATCCAGGGTTATTTCCAGTGTGGATTACAACTGTCTTTGGCAGATCTTGCAGGCTTCCATAGTCTTTTTTATATTTTTGTCTGGCGCTTGCTCGCTTTGAACACAAGCATAGTCCGTACGCACTACTTCCAGTAGTGCTGGACCGAATTTTGTGTGTGGTTTAGTTTTGCCCATTAACAGTGTTTTTAGTTTTCCCCATTAACTCCGACTTCAGAGGTACTTGTAATTTACTTCCCCAAGTCAAGGACAAGAAGTCAACATTTTAGTCCAACTGTTCTGTGTAGAGGTTGAACCCCTTAACTCGGTATCAGCACACCTGATGTTTAAGAACACGCGTTCTTATCCATTCAGCCTTGCTGACCTACCCATGGTGTTTGACATCTGAGGTTGTGTCCTGTATGGATTACACTGTATTTGGCAGATCTTGCAGGCTTATGTAGAGTTTAATATCTGTAGAGTTTGATATCTATAGAGTTTGACATCTAGGGTTTTTTCATCTGGCCAACTATCATGAATGTCTGGGGTTTTTGTGAGACGTCCGCTTCCTTTCAGTTTGATGCATAGAGACTGCGCGTATGTGTATGAGAGAGAGAGAGAGAGAGAGAGAGAGAGAGAGATTATGCCAAAATAAAACAAAGCCTCGAGGTACCCCACATTTCAGGTTGAAAAGCTTGAATAAGAAAGACATATAATATCAAGGTCACCTAATTAATCTTTTATGTTTGGTTATGTCCATAAAAGCATTATTCTAATTGGTTAATCTCTAAGTGCACTATTCTGATTGGTCAATAGATATAATGTATGTGTTGACTGGATGATAAATATCACATTTAAAATTGATAAATGACAAACGTGGAACTTGTAATTAAACTTCTATGTTTATATTTTGAAGTGTAAGTTAATATATAATATAATGTGCTTTACTATGTATTTGGGAATATATATATTGATTTTGTTCTCTGTGAGAGTTGAGAATGCTATAAATATATTGTCAATGCTTTGTATTTTAAGTTAATTATTGTTGTTACCTGTAAACTCAGAAAGTTAGCATCTTCAAACCTCATAGGTAATTTAACATCTCATTTACTCTGAGATCCAAGACTCTGGTTATTGTATGGGATGGCAAACCTTGCCCACTCATACTTATCGCTTTGGCATGATGATGATGAGGAGCTCAGAAATATTTTACATTTTAACATCTCATTAACTAAGAAGTGATTTTAATTAGATATTGAGAGAGAAAACATGCTGGTGGCTATGTCAGAAAACATAGGGTCTGATCTCTGATAACCACACGGCACGCAGATTGGGTTTTGTGTTCTGAGGGGGAGGACGGTACACGAGGTTTCTCTTGATCACAAACCACTTTTTTTTTCCAGTTTAGTACCATAATTGTCTTTAGTTTTTCTTAATGTAGTTGTGTTAATGTCTTGTTTGTTTGCTGATCAAAGCTTTCTGGCCAGGGTGTCTATTCTGCCACTTGTGGTTGTGCTCATGTTTATTGATTTAATCCCTGATAAGGCAGATGGGAGGTGAAATGTACAGAGGATAAGTCTTTAGTATGAGCACATGGTGATTGTCTAGGGAAGTGGCCTTAATCATCAGTTTTCATTAGAGGGGGATCTCCATGGAGAAGTGGTGGAGACGCCCGCCTGCCTTGCACAGCGAAGATCATGGGTTCATTCTTGTCATTCGGTTCACAGGTGAATTGTATGTATGTGTGTGGATGGGTGGGCGGGCGGGCGGGTGGGCGGGCTTCTGGTGATGGTTGCTTTTAGCAAGCTGTTCTGGGGAAAGAAGACTGAGCCATGTGGGAAATAACCCAGTGCAATGAAGCTGAACGTCTTGCCTTTAGCTGTAAACCTGTTTTTGTCATCATAATCCTTGTGGCAGATTCCATCCGTGGTATAAAATTATGATAGTGATGGTTGATAGTAGTATCAAAGACTGAATGAGTCTGTTAGTGTGAGCTTTGTTACTTTGAGCTTCTGGTCCTCTATAGTCTTGGCAAATCTGGACATAATTTATGTATATGTGCTATTAATACATGACTGCCAGGTGCTATTTTCCCACCACACCTTAGGGTATTAAAGATGTGTTGGATGAAGAAGAAGAAAAGTTTGAAATGGTTAAAACAAATTATCGTAAACGGTGCTCTCATCGTTTGTTGCTCTTCATGTAGCAATAATTGTGGAGATGAATTCTGCTTTTTTGTCGTCAATTTCATGCCATTTAAGGGAAAGATATAAGCCATGTTGATGGGGGTTGAGCTGATAATGTCACAAACAGTTGGACGCAACTTCAGCGCTTGTGTTTGTCATCTCGCTAAGTGAGGGTAGGATTGGCCACCTATACCTCCATGCATCAAGTCATACAGAGTGGGACGGTGCCATCACATCATTGATCCTTAGCAGGCAATTGCTTCGAGACAATGTTTGTTCTAATATATTCATAATAAGTCATATGTTTATGATAAGTCGTATGTTCATGATAATTAATATGTTCATGATAAGTATTCATCTGTTATCCTTCCATGACAACTCAAGAGACCAGACATTGACTGTCAAGTAGCTGTAACACTTAACCCTACCAGACCGCTGTACCAATTTTTCGGTAATTTCCTAATCTGCTGCTATACTGCTGAACCTAATTTTCGGTATTTTGCCTAGTATGTGAAAAAAAATGCTTCACAAACTAAAAATAACCAACCAGTCGTGGTCAAACCTCATGGTTAGCCATTGCAAGTGTCTGCCCCCTTGGGTTTGAATTGACTTTGTGTGGTTTAACGCGAAAAAATTCTGAAAATTCACAATGAAACGTAGGCTGATGAACCAAGCACTTCAACAAGAAAGCGAAGTAGGTCTAGGCTTGTCACAGTCCAACAGCTGATCGATACTTTGGTTTATTCAGACTGGATTGGCACACAAAGGTGGAATATTGGCGCTAGATGAAAGGTAGACCTATTTTCTACAATGTCTCCAAGTTACACCTTATTCTAACCACTTGTTTGCATGTAACTAACATTTTTCTATATCATGTTGGTTATTTCTATTTAATGCCCAGGTATAGGGGACAGTTAGGTTCAGGGCCTCAGGTCTGGCAGGGTTAATGAAGAATCCAACCCAAGAATACTAAATCATAAAACCAAGCCAGTATTCCTGTCTCATCCCTATAATGTGGCCTGTCCTTTGCAGGACTTTGTGATCAACCCCAAACCCCAGGTGGATTTACTAAGCAATTGTATGGTCAGTAGTTTGCCATTGCTTTCTTAATGAGTAGTTAATGTTGAAGTCCATCTGGATGGTGTAGGGAGTGATCCCACTATCCCGCCGTCAGCTCATCACAAGTGTAATTGCCGGAGCATTGTGGCCACGCTGACTTTTGTCTCATCCCTAGTTCTAATTTTGGAGTTACAAATACCTGGCACAAAGAGTTACAAATACCTGGCACAAAGAGTTACAAATACCTGGCACAAATACACCTGACTCTGTTATTTATCTAACATAGATCACATGGTTGTTTGTCTGTTGCTGCTTGCTTCACTTAATAGATCATTGGGGGAGAGGGTTTTCCTTGTTTTCACAAGGTAGATGTTTTGCTATAAGGTAACTGTACACTTATAGATGGTACTACCTGTATTCTGTTAGCAGCGAATGTTGGGTGACACTCATCAACCCCAACACCCCACTTTGTGCCAGCAACTTAAGGCAGAGGAGCGCAGTCGGGAGGGTAAAAGCCTTATCCTAGTGCAAGGAAAAGCAACATAAACACTAAATGTCATGGCAAGGCAGACCAGGCCTTAAATCTAGGTCAGCATCTGGTCTAGGATTGAAGATTTGACAGGTGGACAGTTGGAGTATTGCTTTGCTGATCTGGCAGCTTCTGCAGCCTGTGTTGTTCCTCTGGAATAAACTAGACTGGCCGAGAGAGAGATCATGTTGCATGGGCAACACGTAGTTTCTAAATTCAGCCCAGGCTGGAGAGGTATAACTCCATTTTACAAACTATCATCTGTCAAGACAAGGGGCCAACTATAAACTTGTGCCCATATGGGAAGCAAAGTATGGTAACCTGCCATGTAGGTCATAGTGGGGGACTGTTGAGGGCTGGCATGAGATTAGCTGTCTTATCTGGTAGAAAACTTGAGCTGTAAACTCCAGCCAATCTTGGCACTTGGCTGGACTTGTTAGGCTGAGGGATAAACTGTATTGGGCCATGAAAGAAAGAAGAAGAGGGGCATAAACGTGTATCATAAGAAAAGAGATTTCATGTCAGGTTATTCATTTCCAAGACTTGCGTGAAGTTTCCTTCACATGAGACTCCATTATAAATTTGACTTTATGACTACCTGTCATCTTATTCCTGAGGATTTAATGTGGTTTCTTGTGAATGTCTATCAAAATTCCTGGAAAATGGTTGGTGGTTACTTGTGACTGCCTGTCAACTTATCCCTGGAAAATTAATGTGATGATTTCTTGTGAATGTCTGTCAACTCATCCCAGGGGAAATTAATGTGGTGGTTTCTTGTGAATGTCGTCAACTCAGCCCTGGGAAATTAATATGGTGGCTTCATCCTTAACTTCCACGTTCACAGGGAGAGTTATGCAGTTGTAATATTACCATTTTAATGTTTTTCCACAATGTAATGTGCTCCACATTTTATGTATGGGAATCCGCAGTGGCACAGTGGCTAGCATCTCATGGTCATGTGTTCAAATCTCCAAGCTGCGGATTCTTCTAAAAACTAGCCAGAGATACCAGGTCAACCAAGCGTAAAGTTGGTACCAGGAAATGTCTGGGAAATAAAGACACAACGTGACAGTGCCCCCCCCCCCCCCCATATCACCTGTTTGTTCAGTGCCGATGTGTCCGTTAAAACTGTGGCACTAGAAACATATACCCATGCCTTATGATGTGGACAAGGGTCCTGTATGTTTTTTACACATACTGAAATGTATACATGCCTATATATGTACATACAAACATGCCCTATGCTGTGTGTGTTTATACTGATATACATTCATATGTACACATTATAAGCTATTTTCCTCTCTGTTGTGATATATCTGTCCCTTATTGATCAAGAAACAGCATTGCTATTAACATTTTCATACATGTTCCTTGAGTTAAACTTTTTTTTAAAAAGTGTATCAATATTTTCATTGCTCCTGTTAATAAACAGTGTGTTATTTAAATACATTATGTATATAACATCATTACCTGTATCACTTTGCTGTTTCTCTGTTGTTCAGTGTTTGTTTGTCATTTACATTTCAATTCTGTGATATGATCAGGTGTCACTGTTGTTAACTCATGTCTTTTTCCTTTTTTTTTATACAGAAACATAAAGAAATATCCATACTGCTCACCCATTTTGTTTTTCATTGTTTTTGTTTTTTATCTGTTTTTTTTTAAAGTGGTTTTTAACCCAATCACTACTTAATTGTTTGTTTCCTCAGAATGTGGGCCTCTGTGATTTAATTTCTTGTACATGGGTTGTTTCTCTTACATGGTTTGTGTGATTTAGTTCCACTTACATGGTTTGGGTGATTTAGTTCCACTTACATGGTTTGTGTGATTTAGTTCCACTTACATGGTTCAAGTGATTTAGTTCCACTTACATGGTTTGTGTGATTTAGTTCCACTTACATGGTTCAAGTGATTTAGTTCCACTTACATGGTTCAAGTGATTTAGTTCCACTTACATGGTTTGTGTGATTTAGTTCCACTTACATGGCTTGTGTGATTTAGTTCCACTTACATTGTGTGATTCACTTTCTCTCTCATGGTTTGTGTGACTCTTTCATGGTTTGTGTGATTTAGTTCCACTTACATGATTTGTGTGATTTAGTTCCACTTACATGGTTTGTGTGATTCACTTTCTCTCTCATGGTTTGTGTGACTCTTACATGGTTTGTGTGATTCTTCTTCTTCTGCGTTCATCTGGAGTTTTTTTTTCCGGATGTGATTGCGTTGTGCCTGTTTACAGCAGAGCTGCGTTCTTGCGTTGTTAGGCCGACACATCCGACTTCTGCGGGCATTTGTTGACCGGGTTAACCTTCCCAGGTTTGTGTGATTTAGTTCCTTTTACATAGTTTGTGTGATTTAGTTCCACTTACATGGTTTGTGTGATTCACTTTCGCTCTCATGGTTTGTGTGACTCTTACATGGTTTGTGTGATTTAGTTCCATTTACATGGTTTGTGTGATTTAGTTCAATTTACATGGTTTGTGTGATTTAGTTCCATTTACATGGTTTGTGTGATTAAGTTTAATTTACATGGTTTGTGTGATTTAGTTCAATTTACATGGTTTGTGTGATTTAGTTCCATTTACATGGTTTGTGTGATTTAGTTCAATTTACATGGTTTGTGTGATTCACTTTCCCCCTCATGGTTTGTGTGATTCAGTTTCACTTACATGGTTTGTGTGATTTAGTTCAATTTACATGGTTTGTGTGATTCACTTTCCCCCTCATGGTTTGTGTGATTCAGTTTCACTTACATGGTGTGTGTGGCTCTTACATGGTGTTTGTGACTCTTACATAGTTTTTGTGACTCAAGTTCTTTGTACGTGAACATAAAACTGTCGCTTTTATTAGATATGTTAGCATGGAGGTCTGAATGTGGATAAGGAAAACTTGAAAGAAATAGCCTGTACCAGACACAAGGTAACCCTCACATCATGTAAGAGTTAACAAGGTGCCTATAAAGACCTTCTGTACAGATTGGATTGGATTCAAAGACCATTTTAATTCTCTTGAAATTATACATTATTGGTTCTATCTCCTGTTTATCACATAGCACCATATCACATAAGAATGGAGATTGAGGTAGCCACTGTGGCACTAAAACAGCTCACCAAAATGTCACTTATAAAGGCAGTTAGTTTCTGGCTGTCAGACCATGCTTTGAAAGTTCATAATGGATGGATATGGCGTGAGGACGCTACTTATGAAGGCTTAAAACTTCCAGGAGCTTGTATGAAGCTAATGCCCAGGTCATACAGAGATGCACGTAAACGAGAGAGCTGATATGTTAACTTCTGACACGCTTATCATCGGGACATTGAAGATGGAGTGAGGTGAGAAATGTTTGTTTGTGTGTGGGTGGGTGGTTTTTGTGTGTGGGTGGGTGGTTTTTGTGTGTGTGTGTGTGTGTTCACTTTAAACTCAAGCGTGGTCCATACCGGTGCTACTACTTCTAGCACACTGAACTTATTTTTGCATGTGGATTACTATAGTCTGTCCAGAAATGAATGCCTTCATTCACGATCAATTATTTTGAAAACTGTCTGCTGCACCGTTATGAAATTTTTCCTGCCTCTTATATTTACCCCCACCCAAGGAATATGTCTTTGATAGGTCCAAAAGCAACTTAAATCATGGAAAGCGGCGACATTTCCTTGATGTTTTGGTGAAAAACTAGTGATTTCTCTCTAACAAACTTGTTTTACAGTAATGCCCCGCCAGACGTCGGATGACGACACAAGGCTCGACGCGAGGCACTTGTCATAAGGCCAATCCCATGTCCTACGAGAAAATTAACTATTCAGCAATGTTTCTGTGTGAAGTTGTAATACGTTGAATAACATGCACTTCATCTCTGTCCCATAAATTATATACCGCATATAAACAAACTTTGAAATCTGTTGTACAATCTCCAGAACAAATTTTTTTTTTTTTTGGGTGGACATAATGATATGGATATATGCTAAATCTCATCATTTTTCCTCGGTTGGTTACTGAGATATGGAGTTTTTTATTGGGGCAGACAAAAGTAAACATACTATACTCGTCATCAGGTGAACCCACTCCGACTTCTGAGGTACCTGTAATTTACATCCCCAAATCTAGGACCAGCAGTCAACATTTTAGTCCAACTGACCGGTGTAGGGGTTGAACTCACTATCTCGACATCAGCACACCGGAAGTTTATGAAGAGATGCTCTTATCCATTCAGGCCATGCTGACTTCCACTTAGGAAATCAATGACAGCTTGGTTCATGGTTAAACACCTCTTGATAAATCTTCTTGATTACGACCATTGGTCTGGGAAATCAACTTTAGAACTGACAGCTTGGTTCATGGTTAAACATCTCTTGATAAATCTTCTTGATTACGACCATTGGTCTGGGAAATCAACTTTAGAACTGACAGCTTGGTTCATGTCTAAACACCTCTTCCTAATTACGACCATTGGTCTGGGAAATGAACTTTAGAATTGGGAAATAAATGACAGCTTGGTTCATGGCTAAACATCTCTTGATAAATCTTCTTGATTACAACCATTGGTCTGGGGAATCAACTTTAGAACTGGGAAATAAATGACAGCTTGGTTCATGGCTAAACATCTCTTGATAAATCTTCTTGATTACGACCATTGGTCTGGGGAATCAACTTTAGAACTGACAGCTTGGTTCATGGCTTAACACCTCTTGATAAATCTTCTTGATTACAATCATTGGTCTGGGAAATCAACTTTAGAACTGGGAAATAAATGACAGCTTGGTTCATGGCTAAACATCTCTTGATAAATCTTCTTGATTACGACCATTGGTCTGGGGAATCAACTTTAGAACTGACAGCTTGGTTCATGGCTAAACACCTCTTCCTGATTACGACCATTGGTCTGGGAAATCAACTTTAGAACTGGGAAATAAATGACAGCTTGGTTCATGGCTAAATACCTCTTTATAAATCTTGATTACAACCATTGGCCTGGGAATCAACTTTAGAACTGACAGCTTGGTTCATGGTTAAACACCTCTTGATAAATCTTCTTGATTATGACCATTGGTCTGGGAAATCAACTTTAGAACTGGGAAATAAATGACAGCTTGGTTCATGGCTAAACATCTCTTGATAAATCTTCTTGATTACGACCATTGGTCTGGGAAATCAACTTTAGAACTGCTCGAAATGATCATAGGTAAGGTCAGGTCTGACTTGACCTAAACCAGCTTACCACAGGGACAACCAGCACCTGTACCCTTCAATTTCTGCTGGGAGAAACTAGGCACTTATGGATTTGTCATAACTGCACTGATGTTGATTCCTCATCATAATTGTCATATCTCTTGTTGTAGGTGGATCTAAACAAGTCTAAGTGCACAAATTATGTAGCACAGCTGAGGATCTAGAATCACGTTATAAATACTCTTGAGGGTGGGTTCTCTAACTTTGAAATGTAACCACCCGGGAAGGTAACCCAGTCAACAAACGCCTGAAGAAGTTGGATGTGTCAGCCAAAATGTGCAAATATCGCAGCTCTGCTGTAAACAGGCACAATAAAATTGTGTTTAAACAAAATTCTAGATGACTGCAGAAGATAAAATGTAACCAGGGCAGCAAATTCTTCAGCCTACTGATTACAATTTCCAACTCCTGAGAGGGATTTTTAACATGTTCTTGCGACCTCCTATTTCTCATCCTTGTGTATGAGAGTGCTAGAAATGTGATCCAATACCCACAGATCAGAAAAACATGAAAGCAAAAGACCTGCTACATTATGATCAATGTACTCAAACTAAAGTATCTACAAGATAGGGTTTTTACCTCTGAAGTCGGAGTGGGTTCGCCTGTAGGCGAGGGACACCGGTAAAAGGGAAAGCAAACCCACACGCAAAACTCAGTCCCTTACTATTTTAAACAGTGTGTAAGGACTATGCTAGAGTTTAAGCTAGCGGACAAAAATGGAAAAAAAGAAAGAATTTAGGGGTCCCCCCCCCCCCCCCCCCCCCCCCCCCACCAGGAATATACGGTTATAGTCAGACTATAATGCAGTTTGTGTCAGTTATTTTCATGTTTGAGAGTGTAAGGTCCTTATCTGCTGGGCTATACAGATTGTAAATTCTTATTTTCACATCCTTTATCATTATATCAACACCTATAATTTCCGTTTGGTTGTCAAGAGATCACAGATACCTCGCTGCGAGGTATTGTATTTCGTGTAAGTATTAGAACTCCTCCTTTGTGTTCTTCGCGATTGAAACTTGTGGCCTGATATCCTCTGACTAAAAATCTGTGATAGGCGTTGAGATATGTCTCTTGAATGCATGCCACATCTATTTTATCTTTATGAAGAAGATTTGTTAGGGGGAACTTTCTTGTTAAAAACTCCTTCGGCATTCCACTGTAGTATGTTGAGTGTCCGGGGTGTTTGATCAGTAGCTCTTAACCTACTCCTCTGTGCCTTGACTCCACAGCACAGGGGAAGGTGACCACCAGTAGTAATGGGTGGACCCCCTCGAGGCAGGGGGTCCGGCACCATCACCTCCTGATGGGACCTCATGGGATTAGCACCATACTGAGTAATTTTAATTTATGGCATTATGGATTGATTGAGTTACGTTTTGTCACTGTTTTGTCAAGTCTGTGGCTAAGTACATCCGATTTCGACAAGCATTTTTGGGTGTTCTCTCCCTAGTCTTTCTACAAGGAGTCCAAGCCTCCATACCACAGAGTAAGTAGTTCAAGCCTCCATACAACAGAGTAAGTAGTTCAAGCCTCCACACCACAGAGTAAGTAGTCCAAGCCTCCACACCACAGAGTAAGTAGTCCAAGCCTCCACACCACAGAGTAAGTAGTCCAAGCCTCTACACCACAGAGTAAATATAAATAGTCCAAGCCTTCATACCACAGAGTAAGTAGTTCAAGCCTCCATACAACAGAGTAAGTAGTTCAAGCCTCCACACCACAGAGTAAGTAGTCCAAGCCTCCACACCACAGAGTAAGTAGTCCAAGCCTCCACACCACAGAGTAAATATAAATAGTCCAAGCCTTCATACCACAGAGTAAGTAGTTCAAGCCTCCATACAACAGAGTAAGTAGTTCAAGCCTCAACACCACAGAGTAAGTAGTTCAAGCCTCCACACCACAGAGTAAGTAGTCCAAGCCTCTACACCACAGAGTAAATATAAATAGTCCAAGCCTTCATACCACAGAGTAAATATAAATAGTCCAAGCCTTCATACCACAGAGTAAGTAGTTCAAGCCTCCACACCACAGAGTAAATATAAATAGTCCAAGCCTTCATACCACAGAGTAAGTAGTTCAAGCCTCCACACCACAGAGTAAATATAAATAGTCCAAGCCTTCATACCACAGAGTAAGTAGTTCAAGCCTCCACACCACAGAGTAAATATAAATAGTCCAAGCCTTCATACCACAGAGTAAGTAGTCCAAGCCTCCACACCACAGAGTAAATATAAATAGTCCAAGCCTTCATACCACAGAGTAAGTAGTTCAAGCCTCCACACCACAGAGTAAGTAGTCCAAGCCTCCATACAACAGAGTAAGTAGTCCAAGCCTCCACACCACAGAGTAAGTAGTCCAAGCCTCCACACCACAGAGTAAATATAAATAGTCCAAGCCTTCATACCACAGAGTAAGTAGTTCAAGCCTCCATACAACAGAGTAAGTAGTTCAAGCCTCCATACAACAGAGTAAGTAGTTCAAGCCTCCACACCACAGAGTAAATATAAATAGTCCAAGCCTTCATACCACAGAGTAAGTAGTTCAAGCCTCCACACCACAGAGTAAGTAGTCCAAGCCTCCACACCACAGAGTAAGTAGTCCAAGCCTCCACACCACAGAGTAAATATAAATAGTCCAAGCCTTCATACCACAGAGTAAGTAGTTCAAGCCTCCATACAACAGAGTAAGTAGTTCAAGCCTCCACACAACAGAGTAAGTAGTTCAAGCCTCCACACCACAGAGTAAATATAAATAGTCCAAGCCTTCATACCACAGAGTAAGTAGTTCAAGCCTCCATACAACAGAGTAAGTAGTTCAAGCCTCCACACCACAGAGTAAATATAAATAGTCCAAGCCTTCATACCACAGAGTAAGTAGTTCAAGCCTCCATACAACAGAGTAAGTAGTTCAAGCCTCCACACCACTGAGTAAGTAGTCCAAGCCTCCACACCACAGAGTAAGTAGTCCAAGCCTCCACACCACAGAGTAAGTAGTCCAAGCCTCTACACCACAGAGTAAATATAAATAGTCCAAGCCTTCATACCACAGAGTAAGTAGTCCAAGCCTTCATACCACAGAGTAAGCAGTCCAACTCTCCATACCACAGAGTAAGTAGTCCAAGCCTCCATACCACAGAGTAAGTAGTCCAAGCCTCCATACCACAGAGTAAGTAGTCCAAGCCTCCATACCACAGAGTAAGTAGTTCAAGCCTCCATACAACAGAGTAAGTAGTTCAAGCCTCCACACCACAGAGTAAATATAAATAGTCCAAGCCTTCATACCACAGAGTAAGCAGTCCAACTCTCCATACCACAGAGTAAGTAGTCCAAGCCTCCATACCACAGAGTAAGTAGTCCAAGCCTCCATACCACAGAGTAAGTAGTCCAAGCCTCCATACCAGAGTAATCCAACCTTCATACCACAGAGTAGTTCAATCTTCCATACCACAGAGTACTGCAAGCCTCAATACCACAGAGTAGTCCAAGCCCACATACCACAGAGTAGAGCACTGAAATGTTACAGAGAACCGTTTTGCTGTAAGGCAGTCAATCTTTGACTGCGAAGGAACAAACTAGTAAGAGCTTGAAGGCACCACAGAGATGTTTCTGAGAAGAATGCTGGGAACACCTTGGACCACAAAAGTAACCAACAACGATTGTCTGGAAAAGATAAAAGAAAGTAAACATTACATACGGCTTGGCTATGAGATAGATACAATGTTCTTTCTTCATATGATAAGAACAGACGCATTGGAAAATATTTGTATGGCTGGTAAGAGCAGTGATAGAAAAGGCAGAACAAGAGAAATGATCCTGGATGGCCAATGAAGACGGCACGGGGGAATATGATCAATAGAACTGACCTTGAACACCAAAGATCCGCAGAGGTAACCTGTCAACAAATGCCTGAAGAACTTGGATATGTCGACCGAAAGGTGCAAATATCGCAGCTCTGCTGTAAAAACAGGCACAACACAATTACGTCTAAAACAACATTCCAGACGAAGAAGACAAGAGCCCCAAAGATCAAGATCTGTGGAGATACATGAATGCCTGTGTCGGTTGGTAGAGCACATGATGATGATACAACAGTGTTTGTATGGTATAGCCACAACTCTACCTCACATGGCATATCATCTTTTCCATATGCTTCTATGACAATACGTGAAGAAACCAAATGTGAAAGACAACAATGAACACAGAAAAGATGATATAATGGAACATAGTAAGTTCACATTATAATAATTATTTTATTAAAAATATTCTTACAAAGAGTGTATACACAGATATCAACAATACTGGCAGACGAACGCTTAACTAAGGACGACATAAACTGCAGCAGTTCTGCAGCTTCCGTAACTGTACAACACATACAGATGAATTAACAGGCATGCCTCGCTGTACCGTCCCTCACAGATTTGACGCTGTTCATCAAATTATTAATGATTTTGCTTTTACCAAAGGTTTCTTTTTCGCTTGTTTGTAACAGTATGCCATTCATCATCATCATCATCATGTGATGTGTCAAATGACACAGGTGATCATATTCCTCCTCGACTATGTCCATGATATTCTTGGCAATCTCCCCCCACTAACCGTCTTCCATTACCACTCTGCCCACCCATCCAACAATTTCCCCCGTGGACTTCTGCCGGTAACACTCTCAAGCTCTCCAGTTATCACAGCCTTCTCTCTCTTCTCATAGCATGACCACACAATGATGACTGGCTTCTCTTGTTGCTCCACACAGGTCTTTGTGAACCGGTCTCTTGCAGTACTGGACATTGATCTTTCTAGCTGTCCACAGGACTGCATTAACATGGCATTGTAGATCTCACGATTATTGTCAAATAATTTCAGAATATTATTTGGCCGTTGTTGATTCAATAGAGAGTTGACCCCCTGCTTTCCAAAGATGTTCTTCTGTGGATAAACTGCTTTAGAGCAGTTTCATGTGGTTCACAGAAATTCCACTGCATTAACGTGGCAATCTTCACCATCATCTCGCTGGCAGAAATTACTACCGCCTCAAGCTCCAGTGCGCAGGTCAGTCACACCTTCAGCACACCTCCACCGAATGGGTCTCACCGACTCTTGTCACTCACAGATGTGGAGCATTAGAAGAAACCTCAAAGCATGTCCTACAGGACTGTCACCGAATTGAGGGAGGAAAATTGCTGAACTTAAGGAGGAAATCTAGCTGACAGGAGCGACCTGTCTAAAAACACTTTGGGGTACCGTTGAATACATCAAGCGAACCATCCCGTTTGTGACTTAAGTCGGAATAGATGTATAACATGTGCTGATCGCTGAAGTAGACAAAGAAACCTTCAGTGCCCAGATAAGCCAAACTTTCCACAAATACCACCAGCAATAAGTTAAGGCTCACTGAAAGCTCACATCATGATGATGATGGTGATGGCTGTATTGTTATCAGTAAAGTATTTCCACACCTGGCACATGTTGCACAAGACTTGTGAAGCCAAACAGTTTCAGTGTGATTGATACTCACTTCCAGACCCAAACCCACAACATCTCCGAGGCATGCTTGTGCTACACTACTAAACCCAGTAAGCAACTGCTGAACATGCTACGTTGCTGATTATCAGAAGAAAATACAGACACATGAACTCAACCATATACAGCCATGACACGTCAGCACAAAGTTACAGAAACATCCTACATGTCAATCAAGAATACACTACAAACATTTCACACCCACATTCTGTGATTCTGACACCAACACATCCTCCCTGACAGTCACCCAAAAGGTTCAGAAAATATGTAGCAAGAAAATGAAGACAAATAAAAATTGGTTAATTACTAGCACATGTACTAAAGACATTAGCAAACAAAACATTTTGGGAAGTAAAGTATTTTTTCGTTGACAATAAAGAAATGCATAACTAGTATATAAAGTCACCAGCATGGAAGGTTATCTCAGAGAAGCCTTGAAGTACTGGTTATAATCATAATCAGTTCTGGTTATTCGTTAAGGCATCTCTCTATATATACATACATGTCAGCCCAGGTTCCTGCTGTGTGTGACAGGTGACCTGTGCAAAACCTAGAATTACAATGTCCACAATACACGCCCAACATTTCATCAGGGTTGGAATTCTCAGGATTTATGGCCGAGGGTCTAGGACCAATAGGGAATAAGGGGTGACAGAAGAAGATGGCTGAGAGGCTGACCTCTGGTATTCTTCTCCTTGTTGACTGTTGTTGCTCCAGAAGTCCTGCTGGTATGTATGTGGCCTTAACTAAGACAGTTGCTCCAGAAGTCCTGCTGGTATGTATGTGGCTGTAAGTGTAACAGTTGCTCCCGCTGGTATGTATGTAACTGTAACTCCAGAAGTCCTGCTGGTATGTATGTGGCTGTAAGTGTAACAGTTGCTCCCGCTGGTATGTATGTAACTGTAACTCCAGAAGTCCTGCTGGTATGTATGTGGCTGTAAGTGTAACAGTTGCTCCCGCTGGTATGTATGTAACTGTAACTCCAGAAGTCCTGCTGGTATGTATGTGGCTGTAACTGTAACTGTTGCTCCAGAACTCTTGCTGTTATGTATGTGGCTGTAACTGTAATTGAGAACCAAGTGACCCTAGCCCTACCATCCCTCCAGTGCCAATTGGTCTAGAACAATATGGAGCCAGCATCACAGGCCAACAACGTCTCAAGATGGAACCAGCATCACAGGCCAACAACGTCTCAAGATGGAACCAGCATCACAGGCCAACAAGGTCTCAAGACGTGGAAGAGGGTCTGTTGTTGTGCTTGGCAGCCACTGACAGCTGGTTCAGACTACAAGATAGCATTATGTGGCTGTTTGTACATTTGCTCTCTAGTGAATTCTGTTCAGGGCTGAATCACAAAACTCGTGACTTATACCAATGTTTCACATCGCACAACCAAACAAAATCATAGTTTACCAGCTATCTATAGAATTCACCGTTTACAAAACATTTACAGGACAGTCAGAAACAACAATTGAAACAACATACAGCCATTGTTGTGAAAATGAACAGCTGTATATAAATATACATATACCCATACTCTAAAGCTACAGGCATACAACACATGTCCCACACTAGATACAAACCTTTATAAAGGCAAGCCCCACACTAGATACTGACCTTCATAAAGGCAAGCCCCACACTAGATACTGACTGCCCTTGGGGGGATCAAGCTTTAGACCTTCACATATTCTAAGCCTAGACCTATATGGGAGTGGCCAGTTCTCTTCCCCACCATCACTCCTTCCCAAACAAGTCCCAGGACAGTCTGCCAGTTGCCTGGCACCGTTGTAACGAGGTTGGGCCGGCCCCAGGGACATACTGATCAGACATATCCTGCCTGTGTCGGGAATTGAACCCAAACCACTGTCTGGTCAGACAAGCCCACTAACCACCATGGCTCCACATACAACCTTCACCAGAAAGACATACTCTAGCAGCTACCTCCAAGCCACATGTACAAGTTTGCCCAGACAAGTAAACAAACTGACATGAGAGCTACAAGTTATCAACGGTACTGGCATGTTTGCTACAAGTTATCAACAGTATGGGCATGTTTGCTACATCCACATACTGAGGTTTATTGCACAAGTCTGCCAATTAGTACATTCTCCCGTCTCTGTATATGACACCGGCAGATGGCCAAGTGGTTCACACACATTCAAAACCTGCAGATACTGGCTGTCAACCCTGCATTGTCAGGTCCATTAACATTCTTCAATAATTTTGTAAAGCACAGACACAACCATGTATACAAACAGACCAATGTCTAAAGACATTCGCAGAGAATCCCATTCTACAGATGAAGCACAACAAAGAGATTGTAACCACAGGGTAACAAAACAAAGTATTCCACAATTCACCTGCAAAAACCATTTATCTTGTGTGTGTGTTTCTCAGCTCCTCATGAACCAGCAAGCTAATACTGTTAGATAGGACCGACGCAGCCAGCTGAGGACTGACATAGCCTACATAGACTTACTCGTCAGCTTAATTTTGACCTAGTCAACTTTAGATTGACTTATTCAAGTTAAGCCATCTTAATTTTGACCTGTTAACAATTTAAGCCATCTTAATTTTGACCTGTTAATAATTATTAGTTAGTTGCATGACCTGTAAGGACATTTCAGTCAACCCCAGCATTTATTAGAGGTCAATTATGATTTGCGGGGCAATTTTAGCTCAGTAGTTTGCAATTGCTGTCTGAAAGACCCATGTCTCATATCTCCATGGTCAACACAAAGTGGCCTGCTTCCAAATCAGCTACTGCAGATTTCCATCCTTCGACTCTGTGTGTTGGCCAATTATTATTTTTTTTTTGCTCGCTCGTTTTGAACTCAAGCGTAGTCCATACACACTTTCACTATTTATAGTAGTGATGGACTGAATTTTGCGTGTGGATTAGCTTTCCCTATAACTGTGCCCCTCGCCATTGAGCGAAACCAATCTGACTTCAGAGGTATGGTAATTTACGCCCCCAAATCAGGGATGACAGGTCAGAATTTTAGTCCAGCTGTCCGGTGTAGGGGTTCAACCCCCTAACCTCAGCACCAGCACAACAGATGTTAAGAACACGCGTTCTTACCCATTCAGCCATGCAGACCAGCATTGTTGGCCAATTATGAAACTGCGAGACTCACTATCCCCATAGCCACAGAGCTGGTTAAGATGGATTTAGTGAAGTCAACCAACTTAATTTTGATTACAATTGATTTACTCAACTTAAGACTGACTTAGTCAACATAAGACTGGCTTAGTCAAATTAAGACTGAATTGCCAGTTTACTTAGCCAATTTAAGACATACTGCTAACTTAGTCTACTCAAGACATACTACCCAAGTGAAGACATATTTGCCAAATTACTTAGCCAATTGAAGATCAACTAAGCCACAAACGCTCAAACCAACAACAGTCAACAAAAAGTGCTAGCAGCTGTGTTATCTACTGTAAATACACAGACCCAGTCAATCTTTCCACATTCTGTAGACATGGAGCAGCACCAGCTTTACACAGAATCAACACATTACCATGATGGCATTGCCGTGTCTGCTGGGGATTAAATTCTGATTGCCATGGCAAGTCAGCAGTGTACAGGCCAGGTGTTGTCATCCGTAATGGACAACAGCCTTTGCCTTACCAGAGCTCAGAACTCATTCCCCCTGATGTAAGAGGTCTGTGCCCTAACCACTTTGTCAGCTGGTTCATCACCTAAATCAGGGATTCCCAAACTTTTGATGAAGCACCCCCTTGTCTCCCAGGCCATACCCTTCTCTTCCACACAACTGTACAACTCTTTCTTAGTATTAATGCTACCACACACACTGAAGACCTCCTCCCTGGATTCATCTACTACCCCCAGAAGTGCAGTGTGTTGTAATATCTAAATCAAGTGTCCAGATGTTAACTATATTTGCCAATGACTGCAAAGCTGGTTTACATTTCTCATGAAATCTGGTGGACAACTTTCTGAAATAATACATAATATAACGTAAACTTGTACAAGAATATAGATAAATGCCTCCAGGATATACAGAATTAAAAAGATGTAAACTAGTACAGGAAAAAATAGACAAACCAAACATTTCCTGAAGATAAAATAAATGTTTCTTGCTAGATAAATCAAATAATTCCTGAATTAATATTCATAAATTATCTGTTTACTTAAGTATTGCAAACATATATTTCCTGAACTATTGACACAAACATCAACTATTTCCATGAATTTAGCACACAGAAATATCAAATGTTCATAATACTTGTAAGGACTAATAAGTGTTACACTTGATTTATTCTTCTTATAGTCCATGTCATGTGATGTTGGCATCATGTCTGTCCACAGCTTTCTGTCCCACGTACTGCCAATCATTTCCGAAATCAAATATTTTCTGAACTCTCATAAATAAATCACATTTTTGCGTATTTTAATTCATTTCTCAGGGACACAACATTCCTTATGTTTAAGACAGATTTGATATTTCCAATAGACCATTATAATTCAGCGAGTGTCTGTGGCTTGTGCATTTAACAATTCCCTGACACACCAAGTCGAGGATTTGAAATCAGCCGTAGGCGATTTGGAAACAGACTGCCTTGCGTTGATTTCAATGGTATGAGCAAATGCCGGGGTTTACTGCGACGTCCTGTAAAACATAATTCACCATGGTAAATTCCCCATCTGTGAAGTCCCCCACATGTAGCAATCGGTACATAGGTACATAACATCTGTCATTAGATGTATTGTCCCTCCAGTCTCTACATACAATCTGTTTAAGAAAACCCCTAATGGTAGCAGAAGCTTAAACTGTTATCAAACAGTGTCTCAGTCAAACTCATTCAAACAGAAACAGCCCAAAGACCACATCCAGACCCAAACTTAATCATGTCTCAATGAGTTATGGCTAGCTAGAGTTCTCATCTCAATATCTTGACCTGCTCCTGACAAAGAACAGGAGCTTAAATGTCCACTGGCCCAAAGATCCACATCGTACTGAGAAGCTAAGAATCTGTTTCCGCACCTGTGTAAACTCCTATTGTGATACATAAACCCCCCCAATATTCTATATCTACATTTATTTACCATAAAAACTTATTTGTACAAATTTAAATGTAATTCTTGACTCTGTAACTTGCCAACACTAAATATAAACATACATCTGAAAAATTAACAATACATTTCTAAACTTTCCACAAAATAACAAAAATAAGTATTTACGAAACTCACTTCTGAGGTAGTCAGTACAATATAATCTCATGATGAACTATGAAAAAATGCATAATGTGAATACTGAAAAAATCCTTAAGCATTGCCTTCTCTTGCAAACTGCGTGGTTTCCATCTACACAGTTGCTCCTTTGTGCACAGCTTAACCTTAATATTCTCAGAGTTCAATTTGCTGCCTGAACATTTCTATCGTGATAAAGTAACAATATTGCTAGGCTTGAACAGTTTGCGTTCAAGATGAACATTTAACAGATGCACAAGAGGTTTTGGTTCCTAAGTTCTTGATGACATTCAATACTATGGACAACTCTATCACTCACTGATGGCTACGCAGGTTGATGCCTGAAGGGGGAAATAACCAGCATGAAATAATCAGGGGCAAATTACTTTCAAAGCGGCTAAATACAGATTGAAAGTGGCGCCATTGGAGAAAACAGATTTCTTTCATATTTTAGGACTTAAAAAAAAATCTGCCTGAGTCCCATATTTGTATAGACCAATCAGCGATCAAGGAGTAATTTTTCTCTGGCGCTTGCTCGCTTTGAACTAGTCCCTGCACACTACTTCCAGTAGTAGCTGGACTGCATTTTGCGTGTGGATTAGCTTTCCCTATTAACAGTGTCCCACGCCATCGGGCGAACCCACTACGACTTAAGAGGTACTTTAATTAACATCCACAAGTCAAGGACGATAGGTCAACATTTTAGTCCAAATGTCCGTATAGGGGTTGAACCCCTTACCTCGGCATCAGCACACAAATGTTTAAGAACATGCTGACCTACGAGAAGTAATATGGTCAATACCACACCAGCTGGACACACCGGTAAATTTTAAAAAATCTGCCTGTATGCAAATCATGACCTGGGCGGGCAGGCAAGCATGCTGGCTACTGCACTACTGGGCTCCCAGATTTCTTGAGTTTGCTCTGACTAAATGTAAGACAATAAGAGAATACATTTGCGCAACAGATAGGGTTTAACAGGGAGTGCCAATCAGGCAGCATGTATAGTTTGGAAGTGTCAAGAGTGAAATGCCGGACGAAGCTTGCAGCTGTGTGCATGTAATGTCAATGATTAGTCAGGATCAATGTCATAGGTCACTGATTAGTCAGGATCAATGTCATAAGTCACTGATTTGCCAGGATCTATGTCATGGCCCTCAGGACATACCCCTGACGGATCCCAGAGCTAGGAATATTGATTAGTCCTGTAGTTGTATAACTGTGAATACATTGTTCCCACACCCTATGACAAGTGCTGTTAGTTGTCTTAGTTCTACTGACCTTGTCATTCAGAACACAGTCTATGTAGTTTTAAAAAAGGATCATAATTATGAACACAGTCTATATTAAAAGTTTAAGTTTAGTTGACGGATTAACATCACGGCACACGGGTGTACCCATTAGTGTTCCGTTACACTCCTAACTCAAGCCGTGAGTCCGAAGAATCTCAGCTCAGTGCACCAACTCCGCAGCGCTGGCAAGGATTCTGAAAATACTTTGGGTAGATTTTTAACTCAAAATTTTGCTAGGGAAGTACTGTTAGGCTACTCTTTTTCGATTTCCAACTGCCAGGGGATTTTTTTTACATGTGCAACAATACACACGGGCGTCAGATCTCACTACCCAGAGAGACCAGGGGAAATTTTGTTACTAGAAGTCCACATAAAAAACTCCCGGCCCTCACCAGGGTTTCAACCTGGGACCTCCAGCACTCGAGGCGGACACAATACCTTGAGACCACTCAGCCCTGCTAAAGAGTGCCAACTGTCAACCTCATAATTATGAACACTGTCTATATTAAAAAGGTCAAATTCTCCACCTTCATCTGGTCAGAATGGGACTAAAAATTGTTAGAATCACCAATGTGGGGCTCATGGAGAGAACTAGACAAATACCAGTGAATCAAGAAGTGAGAACACGCTGGCACTGGATAGGACATAGGAGAAACCTGAGAATGGTATCACTAGAAAGTCCTTTGTCTGGAACCTAGAGGACAGATGAAATAAAGGGTGACCTAAACACACAAGGAGATGAGAATTAGAGATAGAGAAAACATGAGAGAATAGTAACGCTGGAAACCTTTATGTGTCGTATAAGGCAACTAAAGGACGGTCGTTTTGAAACTCTACCTCTCACCATCAAACACAATCACGAATGGCCTACACAGGGCATGACATGCATGGCTGTGGGCTCCACTACGAGTCTTGAAGAGGAAGAAGAAGATGAAAAAGAATAATAATAATGGTCATGGAGTGTCAACGAACATTTCATTGGCAGCAACTTTATGAATAAATAATAGAAACCCACATTTTTAACTACTAACCTAATCTGATAATGAAAGCTATAATAAATAATGAAACTATTCTGCTATATGACAATTGAAGCACAAACATTTGTTTCTGCATATGTGTTTGATAATGATATGCCGTCAAAACTGTACGTAATGAAACTTCTCTTGTCCTGTGACTTAATAGATTAGACTTCCCACTACACTAACTTATACTACAGATAACTATTGCCACTTCATTGATTGTCAATGCAAACATTTTTACAAGGTCATAACTTTTAAGAATAATACATTTAGCTCATTTCTGTAAACCCTATACCAGCTTCAAATGTTAACCTCATTGAAATCTCTTTTGTGGCTTTTCAAGTGATGCTGTGTTCTTTGTGCTACATGCACATGTGACCATTTCATATGTGATTGTCTTAATCCATTTATTACACAAATAGGATATTAGGTACATAATTCACAATATTCCATGGCAGCTGAACTCGTTCTCATAAATTTCATGTTAATTTTTCTTGAATAGTACACCACTTGTCTTTTACTTTTAAGAAAATAATAATGTACTTACGTTTATAATAAAAAAAAATAGTTAACATATATATATATATATATATATATATATGGGGGGGGGGGGGGGGGGGGAGACAATTCAAAGAACTGAGGAAGTCTAAATGTAGAGGGGGGAAAAACACTTTTAAACATTCAAATAAATTTAATATGGCAGAAAATTAATTAGTGATCCTGTCAGATGGAGCACATCATTGACATAAAACGACAACAACAATCTAATAAGTACATGGTTTTCAACAAAAGTCTCACTATCTGCTGATCATTATGATGTTTAAAAAACCAAATACCAACATATGAAACAAACATCTACACAATGATAAAATACAAGGTTCACAAAAATGATATAGGTACATTTTATACCATGGCTTACTTAGCACAGCAGTGAGCAGTGATATCGCTTCACATATACCAAGTCAATGCTTTGTGTGGTGGATGCTCTGCTCTCTTCTTTACCCTTTTCGTTAACAGAAATGGCTGCTGCCAATTTTGCAAGGCTGGGTCAATCTCACATCAGAAGTATGTGTGAGGCTGAATGAACCATGCAGCTTATGTGTGAGGCTGAATAAACCATGCAGCTTATGTGTGAGGCTGAATGAACCACACAGCAGTATGTGTGCAAATCGCAGAAAGTGATCAGACCAATAAAACAGGAAAGAAAATTATTTCAACTGAGGGTTGAATCTGCACCAATGAAGCTGGTTAAGCCACTACTCTACCCATTCAGACCCTGGACAAACCACTCATCACAATCAGGGATGATCTGGACAAACCACCCAGCACAATCAGTGATGATTTAGACAAACCACTCAGCACAATTAGGGATGATCTGGACAAACCACCCAGCACAATCAGTGACGATTTCAAACCACTCAGCAACAATCATAGTACACTCTCAGCATGCGCTGTGTTATGTGGTGACATCAATGGCATAATTTACATCAGCTACAGAATTATTATGTACAGTGATGCGGAGGAAATATACAAAACATTGATGAAGAAAAACGCTGATTTCATTGAACACTGCACATGCCCCTCGTGTACACACACTCACAGGCGCACACTCACATCTACACACTTTCTTGACTGTGACATAAATATGTTTTGTACATACACCACGTACAGACAATATTAAAACATCAGATATGAACAGCTGCAGTAGTGAAGTGATATATGGGGTAGAATATAGTATGTGTTTCACTCGATGTTTACAGCAAATTTTATTGTATGCTCAATCAACGCAAAGATGTACCAGGAGCCCCCCTCCTCTCCCAACTTGAAAGTGGTGACTGGAGTGGACCTATTTATTCTGGCCTAATATCTAGATATTATAGGGCAAAGTGAACAAAAGACATTGGAAATATTGACTCACTTAAAGGGAAAAGCCCAACATATGGGGCTGGTTATCAACCAAGATAAGACAGAATATATGGTAATTTCAAGAGACGGAATGGCTAGAAACTCTGGCCACATACAAATAGATAATATGACCATTAAAAGAACGGAAACATACAAATACCTGGGTACAATCTTCAACTGCTCCAACATCATAAGGGAAGAAATACAAACTAGAATCAACTCTGGAAATAAGATATACTATGCACTACAACATCTACTAAAATCAAAGGCGCTATCTCGTAACACCAAAATCACAATATACAAAACACTGATCAGACCAGTTGTGCTGTATGGCTCTGAAACCTGGAGTACAACGAAAGGAGACGAAGCCTTGTTACAAACCTTTGAGAACAAAATTTTAAGACGCATCTTTGGACCCATTAGGGATACACAAAGTGGAGAGTGGAAAAGAAGAAGTAACAAAGACATTTATGATCTGTTTAAGTCCCCGCTAATCACTGGTATCATGAAGGCTAATAGACTACAATGGCTGGGGCATATAGAAAGAATGGAAGATAATAGGGAAACAAAACTCGCTTACACTCAGGAAATAAATGACCGTAGACCCCGAGGTAGACCAAGAAGGCGGTGGAGAGATAATACATGTACAGACCTACAAGCACTTGGAATCAACGACTGGCAAGAGAAGGTCCACCAGAGAGACGAATGGAGACGGATTGTATTTGCAGCAAAGAACCTCAATGGCTCGGAACGCTGAAGAAGAAGAAGAATATCTAGGTGTGGATAACATCAGATGGAAGAGGCATCACAGAGATAACAAATAGAAAAAGATGAGCAAATACTGTTTTATCGAATGCAATGAATCACTGTCATTGAAGGTTAGAAAAAGAAAACAAAAAAAGCATTCTTGCATGACTATGAATCCATGACAATTAGCATACAAGAAAGAGGCAGTTATAATTGTACGGTTATATTATGAGACGACAGAACAGAAGCTAGACCATATTATGACAACTCGAAAAATTTGTGGAATGAGAGATAGAATAACACAGCATGAGTGGATGAGAAACACATTTTGTGATGTGATTCAAGGGCAAGAGTCAATGACACCACCATGGGGGATGCAAGCATTATTAATGTGGTGGTCTTCCCTAACCACAGATTCACAAGCCCTAAGTATCATTGCCAGTTTTATTTTTCTAACATTGCCAAAGCAGCCAGCCACTTAACTGCCAGATTGCAGAGGGATCTTCACCATGTACGTGCACAGGACCTTCTATGCTCTCACCTTTGTCTAAGTAGGTTATACGTTCTCTACTAGCCACTGATTACAATCCTCAACTCCGTAATTGTATATTTAAAAAAGAAAAAAAAAAAACACCCACAAATGAACCCAACACATTCTTAGTTAGAGAGACTGATGCCCTAAGTCAAAGTCCCTCTCTCACCACTGGTACAACTGAAAGAACCTCCCTCCTGTACTGGTTTTCTAATATGGATATCCAGCAAACTTATTCATGCCTAGACCTAGTGTGTCGGATGTGATGAGCTAAGTACAAGATGATAGTAAATGATCTATGTTAAAAAAAGTGAACTTGCATACATATAAAAAGAGTACCTGAATTTGTGCATTTCACTGTCATACCACTTTGTGATACATCACACAATCAGTACATGATACTTCACTATAAAAAAACCAATACACAATCCTTCTTACCACAAAAGAAATGTGATGCTTCACAATCACCATACATGACAAACATTATGTAATAATACATCACAATGCCACCATAGTGATGCTGTCTTAACACAAGCACTGTGTGATGGTGCAGATTACAACCACAGCGTGCGACATCACAACACAACCATGTAATACCTCACACTGCAACCTTTATGTGATATTTCACACTGCAGTCTTGGTTTCAGCCAACCCCTTTGGCTGAGGTTTATTACTCATGTCTGACAGTGACAAATATTAGTAAGCCTATCAGGTGTAAAGAAACACAAACTGTTGATGCAGCTCCAGTACCCACCACATCAGTAGATGTACAAATGGAGCAATCACCAGATTCTGTCTTGATGTCTGCTTCCATATCAAATATTCTGTCTAATTTACTATTTGTCTTCATTATACCTCTGAAATATACTGTATATTAACTATATATTTGCTTTATCCCCGTGGCTTAACCAAAGGGATATGATTGTCTGTCAACTTCTCGTTTTGTTTCCCTGAGAATGTTCTTGCGTTTTTATAATATGATCTGTTATATACCTTCATTTTTCAGTTACTCCGGAAAACAATTAATAAGCCAAGACTTCTTAATATATTTTATCTGTAGTTTTCTGGCACTTCCATATATTTATTCTGGGTTCTTCAAACTGTTTCCCTTCTATTAGCCTGAGCTGGCACCTGAGGCTCAGCAGGGAACTGGGGCTTCCACAGTTGAAACTCTCCAAATGAACACAAGACAGAAGCAAAGATAGCCTTCAGTATCGTCTTCGCCATCCTTCAGATAACAACTACAATTACAGCACTTCCTGCATCAGAATTACACTGGCTTATCACTTGAATCTCTAATCTTGATATGTCTGTTTCGTTGAACCAACAGCTGATTGCTGCCTACAAATATCTACCTTTAACTCAATATAAAGTCATTTAATTAATGATGCTCTCATGATAAAGATGATCCAGCACAACTGGTGCTCTTAAACTCTTGATGAGCCAGAATAAATGGGTGTTGATGAATTCCTGATGATCCAGAGAAATTGGTGCTTTTAAATATCTGATGATCCTGAATACTTGGCGCTTTTTAACTTCTTACGACCCAGAAAAATGGGTGTTCTTTAACTCCTGATGACTCCGAGAAATTGATGCTTTTAGTCTGCAATGCAAACACTGACAGTCACCAGTGAAGCTCAGTATATTAACAACCAATGACAGATCGGAATGCGGCACAATTCTCTTCTGTTACTGAAACTTCCATCGCTAGATAAAATACACAACAATGCACAACCGAATGGCCACAATATACCTTTAAGTCATCACTCTTGTAACAGGCCACTGAGAGAAATAGCTCCCATTTCACACTTTCATATTCAAATAGTCTATGCAAATTAGAGTATATTTCTTCAATAAAAGGATGTTTTATTTGGTGGAGTGGGTTAAACCCAGACCACCCAAAACTGATGTATGCTGCACTTTATCTAACTCACGGTTTCTTTCTGAATACCCTAGCAAGGAGATAGTCCCACTCTCGGACGTGTCAACACGACCAGCTCAATCTCCTGATTCCCCAGTATAAGGATAGAGTGAGGACTAAAGTAATGAAAGGCTCAGACAAACACACAGCAGAATTACGCCCTCCTCCTCGCCTCCTCTCATCTTTTCTATCTTCCCCTTTTCCCCTGCCTCTGTCCTCTGTGCCTTGACCCGAATCCCCGGCACTTTTCGGTCCCTGATCATCTTTCTTGGTATCTTTATCTGTTGGGAAATGAGGCTGTCCCACTGGCACATTCCCTTGATCGTGCTCCCGGCCCTTCTTTCCTGGACTTCCAGCACCATGATTTGGGTTCTCATCAATGTTCACAAATCCTGCCTTCTCTTCATCAGTGATGACCCCAGCGCCCGATCCACTCCCGTCAACAAAGGATCCACTTCCGCTTCCACTGGTCATGCCTTCGATTTCTAAATGGAAGACAACAAAAATAATTACCACAAACTGTATAAAGGAACAGTAATAATTACTAATGGGTAATCTATAAAGATCAGTAAAGTTATGTGATCACAGTAAATAGATAATGCAAAGACACTGTTGTTGCCCATGTACTTACTACCAGGCCATATAAAGGAAGTCAAAAATAGTGATGCTGCAACCTTCCATGTGGTCACAGTAAATAGATAATGCCATGACACTGTTGTTACCCATGTACTTACTACCAGGCCATATAAGAGAAGTCAAACATAGTAACACTGCAACCTACCCTGTGGCCACAGTAAGTAGGTAATGCCATGATACTGTTGTTACCCATGTACTTACTACCAGGCCATATAAGAGAAGTCAAACATAGTAACACTGCAACCTACCCTGTGGCCACAGTAAGTAGGTAATGCCATGACACTGTTGTTACCCATGTACTTACTACCAGGCCATATAAGAGAAGTCAAACATAGTAACACTGCAACCTACCCTGTGGCCACAGTAAGTAGGTAATGCCATCAAACTGTTGTTGCCAATGTACTATCAGGCCATTTAAGGGAAGTCAAAAATTGTAACGCTGCAACCCACCATGCATTTCTTAAGAGGCAACTAAGGAGGGTTGTCGTGAAACTGGCTGCATCAACCCACAGAAAACTTGAGCTAGAAAATCCAACCATTCATGAACAAGTCTACAAATGGCTGGACATGAGTTGGTCGAGGGCCTGTACTCCACTGGGAGATACAAGGAGGAGGAAGAAATAAGATACAGAGTTTCCCCAAAAATAAGACCTGCCCCTATAATAAGCCCTAGCATGATTGTTCAGGATACTTTTAATATAAGACCTACCCCTATAATAAGCCCTAGCATGATTGTTCAGGATACTTTTAATATAAGACCTACCCCTATAATAAGCCCTAGCATGATTGTTCAGGATGCTTTTAATATAAGACCTACCCCTATAATAAGCCCTAGCATGATTGTTCAGGATACTTTTAATATAAGATCTACTCCTAAAATAAGCCCTAGTTAAGATCGTCAGTTAGAATGAGAGACTTGTTGCCGAATGGCCAGTCGGAGTACAGACGCCACTGGTGTGCACTTGATAATGAATGGATATGGTTCATAATTCAATATGTCACTCGATTGAAATAAAGTTACCAATGCACTACGAGCAGGCTACACAAACAAGAAATGCCCATTTAAGGAAAGCTTTATTGCTGAACATGAGAGACTGGGACTAATAGTTCTATGGGTAATGCAATCCCAAGGAAATCAGGAGCCTTGGAATGTGATCAAAATCAAACAATCAGTATAATGAGTCACATCACACAGATTTTACTAAGAATTATCATAAAAAGAGTTAGGAAGAAAATACAACCTGAAATAGGAGAAGAACAATGTGGGTTTGTAGAAGGTAAGGGTGCAATAAATGCTGTGTATATGCTGAGAACAGTACCTGAATGTTCTATAGAAGTAAACAAAGATCTACACCTTTGCTTTATTGACTACACAAAGGCTTTCGATAAAGTGAGACATGTCGATATGATAAGGGTGCTTGAAGATCTACAAATTGATGGAAAGAACCTTAGACTTGTGAAAAACATATATTGGAAATAACAAGCTGCCATAATATTGATAATGAAGTAGTTCAATATCAGCCTATTAAGAGACGTGTGAGACAATGATGTGTATTGTCTCCAGATTTTTTTTCCCCTGTACAGTGACAATATGTTCAGAAATATAGAAGATATGGAAGGAATCAACATTGGGCGACGATACATCAATAACATTAGATATGCAGATGATAGACTTGATCGCAGACAATGAACAGGACCTGCAACATTTAGTAGATGCGGTTGTTGCACATAGTGAACAAATAGGCTTAGAATTGAATTGTAAGAAGACACAGATTATGGTCGTCACTGGGAAGAAGGTGGTCGTCACTGGGAAGAAGGAAATACCACAATTTCATATACAAGTAAATGGGTACATTCTTAAGCAAGTGAATCGGTACAGTTATCTCAGAACAGTCATAACATCTGATGGGAGATGCCTTGAAGAGATTAGAACAAGAATTGCCATTGCGAAGGTAGCCTTTTGCAAGATGAAAAACATACTGACCAATAAAAAGATATCAACTGAAACGAGAAAAAGAGTGTTGAAGTGCTACAAGAATTTGTACTTTTGTGTGGATGTGAAGCGTGGACAATGGGCAGACAAGCTGAAAAACATCTCATGGCTGTGAAAATGTGATTTATGAGGAAAATGCAAAGAATACCGTGGACAGACAGAAAAACAAATGAACAAGTCCTTCAAGAAGCAAATTAAAATCGTAAACTGATTAGAAACATTAGACATAGAGTCGCAATATTTTGAGCATGTTATGAGAAGAAATGAACTGGAGAACTGGCTGATAACTGGCAAGATCAAAGGGAAGAGACCAAGGGGAAGACCGAGAAGTAAATACCTGGATGGCTTGGCCACATGGCATGGTTAAGACAGAAACACGGAGGTGATCGAGTGAGATGGCAAAACATGACCGCCCACGCTTATCGGAATGGCACATGATGGATGGATGGAAGAAATTCAGCCCAGGATTCGGGATTTGGAGAGTTATGACGATGCTCCAGAAGAAGATCTGAAAATAGGCCCTAGTGCATTTTTTAAAGCTCAATTTAATATAAGACCTGGTCTTATTTTCGGGGACAACACGCTACTGCTGTGTGAGAGTGAAACATTGGCCTTCATATTCAGATCAGACTACTTTAGATAAAAGATCACTTTAATTGTACTCAGATACCTCCATCAATGCACCAGTCGTCTCCCACAGATCACACTAGGAGAATCTCTACAGAGTGCACAAGCACTGGTGAGGGAGAAAATATCTATCTTCACATTTACTAGGTGACAATATGAGGTAGGTTGACCTGATCCCTTCCTTGCCACCTAAACTTCACAGACAATTTCCAGTCTTATTAAATAATTATCCACCATTTTACAAGGCTGGATGGACATCAAGATGAGAACCTATTTAACCAGACCACGAGCTGAGACAGAATGGCTGCTTGATTTATTTCTCCTCCTCTACTCTTAATAATATGACTAGAAACAAACACAATGTCATTGCTTTTATAATGGCTCCCCAGGTATACACCACCTTGCTGCTGAGAGGACAGAATATGACTGTATGGTAAATAAAAGTACAGTTTTCACACCCTGGAGCGTACTGGGAATATGGTATGAGCCCAATAATTGTAAAGACCAATCAGCACTCAATGGACTATATGGTCAATGTCAAGTTTGCTGACTTGACCTCCCACAGCATTTCCTGGTGCTCATTTTAGGCTGGGTCGACTTAGTAGACAGGGTCAATTTGTAAAGATCCATCTTAATGCATCTATACTTCAATTGACAATGATCAACTATGCTTCAACTGACTCGCATCAACTACATATCAATCAACTCCCCATAGCAACTATACATCAATCAACTCCCCATAGCATCTATACATCAATCAACTCCTCATAGCAACTATACATCAATCAGCTCCCCATAGCAACTATACATCAATCAACTCCCCATAGCAACTATACATCAATCAGCTCCACATAGCAACTATGCATCAATCAACTCCCCATAGCAACTATACATCAATCAACTCCCCATAGCAACTACACATCACTCACCTCCCCATAGCAACTATACAGCATTTGACTCCTCATAGCAAATATACCTCAAATGGCAACTCATAGAAACTAATACTCAGCTGACTCATATCAACTATACTTCATGTGACTCACATCACCTTTGGTTAGAGAGGACACACTGTCATAGCTAAGAGAGATAACAGTGTCATGGCTAGGAGAGAAAACACTGCCATAACTAAGAGAAGAAAACACTGTCTTGGCTAAGAGAGGAAACCTGTCATTGCTAAGAGATAAAACACTGTCATAGCTAATAGAGGAAACTACTGTGATAGCTAAGAGGAGACAACTATCATAGCGAAGAGAAAACACTGCCACAGCTTAGAGAAAACCTGCCTTAGCTTGAAGGGAATAATGTCGTAGTTTGGAGAGAACAAAGAGAAAACACTGCCACAGCTTAGAGAAAACCTGCCTTAGCTTGAAGGGAATAATGTCATAGCTTAAAGAGAATACTGTCATAGTTTGGAGAGAACACTGTCATAACTTAGTGAGAACACTGCCACAGCTGGGGATATCACTACCATAGCTTAGAGGCAATACTCCGTAGCTCAGAAATAAGACTGTCATAGCTTAAAGAGGAACACTGCATAACTTAAGAGGGAACACTGCCAATGATATAAAGATACAGGACAAAAGAAGACAAGCACCATCATCCCACCTGTATCAATCCAGTCAACATCATCCCCCTTGTAAGCATTCTGAAGTTTATGGGTGATGAGCTGCAGCTGTAACCGCTGTCGGTTGACCACTGAGTTCACCTTGCTGACATCCACCTCTACCTCGGGGTTGTTGATCTGGTGAAGAACTCCGTCCTTCTGTACTTCAGGCACATACCTGTTGAGGCATGGTTATTTTAACAATTAATATGTTATTTATCTAATTATTGTTAAATAATTTTACATTTCTTATCTATCAAAAAGATAATTAACTATTAAATGGTATAGGGGTTACTGCATAATTATTTTTGATGATTATTATATCGCAACTTTCCTGCAGCTAATATACTTCAAATGAAAATATGCTAATATGCTTCAAATTAAAACCTTAAATGTGTGTTTGTGTGTGTGTGTGAGAGAGAGAGAGAGAGAGAGAGAGAGAGAGAGAGAGAGAGAGAGAGAGAGAGAGAGAGAGAGAGAGAGAGAGAGAAGAGAGAGAGAGAGAGAGAGAGAGAGAGAGAGAGAGAGAGAGAGAGAGAGAGAATCTGAAAATATAAAGAACAAATGCATCATTTTTTGATGTAGTCACCACTGTGCTCAATGCAAGTCCTCCCGTAGAAAACAAAAATTCTCTTGGTCGTGTGTGTTACCACTCATGCACCACCTGCTGTACTGCATCAGACAGAAATGTTTTGAAACTTCCTACTCCACTCCTACACTTACTGGACTGACAGGCATGCATCACCATACTGGACCTTCACCCGTTTATAAGTTTCTATATGTTTCACCCCTTCACTGGGGGGAAAAATGGATAACAGAACGGTCCTCCTCTTTGGTACATGTCAAAAGTGGGGAAGCCATCTTTAAACTGTCCCTAATACATCACCGTGTTCATCTGCACTGTGTTGTCATGTGCTTAACACTCTTGGCATCCTAGAAAAAATTGACAGGTTACAAGACAATGGTATAGTTATTGTAATTTCTATCACACTTTTAAGGTTTTGATTTTAAGTCCCCATTGTATATAAGTGTGACAAGGAAAAGAAAGGGTAAGCAAGCAGGAAGCAATGAGAAGGAATTATAACAATGTTGGTGTGTGTGGTTATATGAGGATACTGGGGAGTTATAGGGACCATAAGAAGCCAGGGTGGGGGTGGGGGGTATCGAAGGATGGAGGAGGAAACCCTACAATCCACCTAGCAAAAGGTGAAATGCAAGAGCATCTTTGAGTGCAGACCTCACAAGAGAGATGTGTAGAATGGGATCCAGATGCAAGCATCCCCTTGTGTTTCTTCTTCTTCCAACATGTGTCATGCTGCCTTTCTGGTCTTACATCTTCTATCCCCCACCATGTACCATATTATCCTTCATGTCTTTTTATCCTTTGAAAGTACCTCTACCTTTTGTTCTCTGCCTCTAATGCTCAGCCAGGTAGTATCTGTATTGCGTCCTTTGTCTAGTTCTGTTTTACATACTCAACCACTTGTCATATTTTCTGTCCTCAGTCGTTTCTCCTCTGTTATGTGCCACCTAGTCTGTCTATCTTGTTTTATATATTCTGTCGGGTATCCTAGGCCTTGTACCCTGTCTAGTACCCCCAATCACATACTTTCTCTTCAGCGGCATGTCTTTCTTCTTTCCTTGACACTCTGGATATCTTCAACTTTCTGTGGCAATCACTCACATCTAGTATGTAAGTTCATTCTATTCTCATGTTTTCTCGGTGTATGTCTCAATAAAAGTTTGTAGTTAATTTAAAATAATTCAGTTGTTCTCCATACTTCTGGCCCATACAGTAGTACATTATTTAACATTAGAATTAAGTATTCTAAGTTCTGTGCTAAGTTTCATTTCTTTGGACTTCCACGCATTTCCAAGTGATATAAATATTCCTATGGCCTTTTGCGTTCTTATTTTGATATCTTTATCTGTTCCCCCATCTGTGTCTACACTGCTACCTAAATAAAAGTTGTAACTAGAACGGTATATTTATTAAAACACCTGAAACTGCAAGAAAGGGCGTTGCCGTTTCTTGTACACTGTCTCACCTGGCTCTATCCTGGCCATTCCAACAGTCGTCATCCCTGGAGGCCTCGGCTGCTACTTTCTCGTCGTTGCAGACGGCGTAAGGTAATCGTATCCAGAAATCCTTGGCCGTCTTGACCTTGTCTTTGATGTCTCGCACCAGACGATCTAAGCTTGTGCCGGAGGCGGTGGTCGGCCGAGGGTTGGAGGTTTTGGGGAAATCGAATGTGTACTTCTGAGAATCTGTTTCCGTATCTGTTTCTCTGCGTTTTCTAGACAGCCGAGGTTGCCCGCAACCGGAGAATATCTGTTGATTATTAAGATAAAAACATAATTACTGCACACGCTTGGCTTTTCCGTCCTTAGCCATTCCTCTTACAGAAACCTGTGGATGAAACATGACCGACTTAGGCCTAATGCAGGGAATTATGTATGTGTTGTGCTGAATGATAACCTGGTAAAGAAGTAACTTGTTTCTCCGCAGATGCAATGTTGCAGTACCAATCTCGCACGCAAACCACTGGTTTCTGAGCTTAGAGATGGGAAGGACAGACTTGCTACACAGTTCGTGTACAGTTGTACTTGGGTACCATTTCTAAAGACACCATATCTAGTTGTCTCTCTTTCTAGCATCGTTTCTCCAGCATTTCATTGCAGGTGTCATGAGTATCCACTCGTACAGTTTAGACACGAGTCCATGTTTGGCAATGGCAGCCGAGGCTATCTATAATTATTCACTAGCATTATTAACAAAACAGACAGTTACATAAATAAACACATAGTATTGTTTGGCGCTCACAGAAGGAGAAGAAGGAAGTAGAGATTAGAGGACGCACTAGACAACATAACATTTGAAAGCTATTATAGTTACCGACCGGGATTCGAACCTGTCGCCTCCAAATGGCGGCAGCACCTCGCTGCAGGAACAAGTGTACTTCGACGCATGACCAACTAGACACTCCAATAAAAGTGTCTTCATTAGTCATGTCTATCATACACAACTAGACCAACTAGACACTCCAATAAAAGTGTCTTCATTAGTCATGTTTATCATACACATGAACCTACAACTATGGAATACGGACAGAATTCGTATCAAACCATTGAGATAGCACCATAAATCTCATAATTTATATTAAACCAGCATAGGTCAATTAAAGAAGAGAAATGATTGGTCGGTTCTAAGGCCGCACACGAATAACGCAGCAAATCAATTGGGGAACCCATTGAGGCCGCCGAGACAGTTACATAAATAAACACACATAGTATTGTTTGACGCTCACAGAAGGAGAAGAAGGAAGTAGAGACTAGAGGACGCACTAGACAACATAAAATCTGAAAACTATAGTTACCGACCGGGATTCGAACCTGTCACCTCCAAATGGAGGATATAACAAAACTGAGGAACAGTATAACGTGAAAGTCCTTTGAATGGCACACACATGACAGACCAAATAGAGTGGGGTGTAAAAACACACGGGGCAGAAACCTGAAGAGAGAGATGTCCCCGGAGATAGTGAATACATAGAGAGAGCTCACCCATGTGTTACCGGGACCCCAAAGGCGAAGTCAAGAACAGAAGCGAAGTCAAGAACAGAAGCGAAGTCAAGAACAGAAGCGAAGTCAAGAACAGAAGCGAAGTAGACCTCCTGTGCATGTCGTAAAAGGCAGCTAAAGAGGGCTGGTCTGACACTGGCTACCTAACACACTATCATACAAACTCAACTCAACATGAACAGGCCTACAAAACGATTGGTATGCATGGTTGTGGGCCATACTCCAAAAGGGTTCTTGAAGGAGAAGGAGGAGGAGGAGAAAAGGAGGCGGAGGAGGAGAGGAGGAGGAGGAGAAGAAGAAGAAGAAGAAGAAGAAGAAGAAGAAGAAGAAGAAGAAGAAGAAGAAGAAGAAGAAGAAGAAGAAGTCCTCATCTACCGCTGATCTTTTCGGCTATCACGATTTTCTCCAATGACTCTCATCTCAATGCATGGCCAAAGAACTCTCTCTCTCTCTCTCTCTCTCTCTCTCTCTCTCTCTCTCTCTCTCTCTCTCTCTCTCTCTCTCTCTCCTCATTTTCTTCTTCCTGTGAGACTACTGGTGGGGAATAGGCCACAATCACTCATGCCTAGCTCTATGTAGGCCAGTTCCTTTTTTTGTGTGTTGTTGTTGTTGTTGTTGTGAATATTCTACTTTCATTAACCTCTACAATGCATTCGTTGTTAGTTTCTCTGGCAGTCCAAGGTACTCGGCAACATTCGTCTCAGCAACCACATCCCCGTCTCCCCCAAGCTCCTCCTATAATGTGTTCGTTCACACTCAAATCTGACTGGCACGCAGCAGAACAGGTTCCATATAACACTTCAGTGCTCTCTTTCTGGCATTCCATGACAGTGATTTATGACATAAGATACGTTTCATCCTCTGAAATGCAGCTTATGCTTGGCCCATTCCGCTCTTTATCTCTGTCACATATCTTCTATCTGATGTTATGAGACGCTGTAAATCAAATGAAAAAAAATGAACCTCTACATTGAAGACAGGAGAGAGAGAGAGAGAGAGAGAGAGAGAGAGAGAGAGAGAGAGAGAGAGAGAGAGAGAGAGAGAGAGAGAGAGAGAGAGACCGCAGTAGACCCCCACTCGTATGGTAGGTTAGAGACCAGACCTCTACAACAAAACGTCATAAGTCGATAAGCCAACATATAAAAATGGTCCCAGCGTGTGTATGTGCGCGCGGATATATGTGTATATGTAACTTTTCTTGCCACAATACTTCCATATGGCTGCACATTCTTCTTCTTCTTCTTCTAATCCATACCGTTGGTGATCGTGTCTGCCCACAGCATACTGTGAACACATATGAGATATGCCAGGTATCTGTAAAGAATATAGTTTGCTATTGCTGTCCTTCTTGGCAGTGACCCTACTAGTCAGTGGCGGTAGTCATGTCGCTATAAAGAGACCTACTACCGTGAAACGTGCGACCACAACCAACAACTATCTATCGGCTGCTCCTTAGCTCCATCTACCATCTGCTCATGGATTGTTAATTCTCGAACGAAGCCCGCTGCACATTTTTTTTTTTTTTTTTGGTTTCTGTTCACACGATGCATTCAGCTTTTGTGACGCGACGTCAACCTTGACTATTTGACTACATTGTCACCTAACGCCTGACAGGAAATACCAAGCACACAATGGCAGCAGTTGACAGCAGCAATTACCCAGCTTTGGGATAATTTCATGAAATGACATGGCAACGTTTACTGAGGACACATCTCGGAAAACCTAGCCCTGGTAAGTGGTAAATTGGGCAATTACATAACCCAATCAGAATGTGCCCTCTGGTCTTTTGCTGCTCCGCTGTATTATGGGTGCTCATCAATGCCTTCGAATTTATTAAGGAAAGGAATCGAACACTGCGCAAGCATTTACTTCTGATATATTGAACACAATACTGATTAACTGATTGAATAAATGGAAACGAGGTCATATGTGAGCAGTCTCTGTCAACAGATGGAGTGTAAAGATGATTGTTCGTTAACAATCATCTTCGTCCTCATCATGCAGTGCCATCTCCACAGTGATACTGGGGGTGATGGATCTTCAGCAGTTGTCTATCATGAGGCTTGTACATTCTGCCAGGTTGCATCCTTGTCATAACTTGCCGCTGTCTGTCTGTGTCTTTCGCATCATCTAGCCCCGCTGCCTTAAACACTCCTTCTGCGACCTGGTAGCAACCCCATTAATGTTTTTCAGTAGAATGGTTATGTCATTACGATTACTTTCACTCTACTATCAAAGTAACAAGCACTACTTCGCACTCACAAAACAGGATAATAGGAAAGCCGTTCTCTAACGTTTAATTACACTCTACTGTCTTCTGTTGCCGCTTAATTATTGCCAACTGATTCATTCCCAGTCAATGGTGCTATACATCCCACAGAAATATGATTAGCTGTGGCTTAGTAGTTAGTTTGCTAGCGTGTTAACATGGTAGTCTTGGGTTCAATTCCGAGTAGTAGTGGGGTTTCTAGCTACAACGATGTCTTTGTAAGTGGACGGACGGACAGACAGGCATAAGACGGACGGAGAAACAAAAGATGAACGAATTAAAAATCAGACAGAGAGGACAAACAAAAGAAGGAGAGAAGGTCAGACAGAAAGAATAAGACACGGGCAGGCAGAAGGACAGACGCACAGGAAGACAGACGAAAGGCAGACAGGCTGACAATAAAGAGTTATAGTCAAATTAGTGATTGAAACACAGCCCTGCTCTCGGTGTGCCAGACGGGAAACGGGTTAACGACGCGTGACCGACTCCGCAGACAACAGTCTGACCAAATCTTCATAACCTTTTCTCGCTTCATTAATACATGGTCAGTAGCCAAAACAATCAGACAGAGGGAGAGCGAGATGGAGAGAGTGAGGGAAAGAGAGAGAGAGATGGGGAGGGAGAGAGATATGCACTTCCACTTTCATTTATCTTCTATCCTTGGCTTAGAAGGACCGACCGAGGAGAATCTCAACTCAACGTAAGAACAACACTGTAGCACCCAGTGAGGTTCCAAACATGAGAGTCGTATGATTTACATATTCTTTCTATGGGTGGGTTTGGTATTTTATCATGCGCAGCGGTCTGTTACCCTACCCTCTTCCATTGATCCTCCTAGTTCTTAGTCACTATCTAAGAAAACTGTGAGTCTCCTTCTAACCAAGAATGGAAAAATATAGTCCTTTTTTTTAAAATAGGCTTTTGAAATTGTTATCTGTACTTATGTAATTCCTATATCCAAGACTATGTGTGTCTATGGTCCGTCTCCATAGATCTTTGGTCTGACTGATCTCTCAATTTCCAGGTAACATCATCCCCTAGTTCTGGCTAAGCCAGTGGTTCTCAACCGGTGGGGAATTTTAGGGTTTCCAGGGGGGGGGGGGGGTGGTTTGATTATTTCAAGATCGCATTAATACAAGAACCAGTTACTTGATATTGTTTTTCCCTCTAAATTTTACGGTTCTGTACTTCTCGCCCTAGTGAAATTCATTTTATAACGTAAGTAGACCTGCAAATCACGTTTTATGTAGATGTCTAGACTTGTTCTAGTATGTGTTATTAAATTTAGCTTCCATTTTTATGTATACTGTGTAAGGGTGGGGTAGGGGGATTTATAGGGAGGAAATTTGAAATAGGGGCGGGGGGCGGATGACGTTCTGAACATATGATAAAGGGGAGGGGGGGGTCATGTGCCAAAAAGGTTGAGAACCACTGGGCTAAGCTGTCCTAACCTCTCTTGTATGTATGTCTTATCCACGTGACTGTTTAGCCCAATGGTTCTCGTATTCAATGATCACACTGACAGTCTGGAAGCAAGATCAAACAAACAAGATTCCATTTGTGACTTACTTATTAATTTACCCTCGTATTAGCCACATCAGCCATCGAGTGCAGGTCGGTCTCAAATATGGGGATCGCAGCTGAAAACCAATACGCCTCGTGGCGTGAAAAGGGACCGTTAACTTTACTTAATGAAATTACACTGTAACATGACACATTAGCACAAGTAACAAATCCACCGACAGGTATCGCATAATTTGTTTGGAACATATGGTTGAGAGAAAGAAGCTAACTTTCGCTCGTAGAGGTCACAAAAGTCCCACAGCAAAATTAAGACCGACTACACTGTAAGGTTCATGATGAATCTCTCTCTCTCTCTCTCTCTCTCTCTCTCTCTCTCTCTCTCTCTCTCTCTCTCTCTCTCTCTCTCTCTCAGGCAATGGAGAAAGTCAGTTTGGCACGCACGTCTGACGCGTGATGATAAACCGGAATGTAACAACCGTTGGCGTTTGCGAATTAAGCTTAATGTTCAGGTTACTGACTGTGCAACAGGAGACACGTGACTGACAGTTAAACAGTTAGAAAGCGCCTCTCCCATTAACTGTCAAAGAGATAAAAACCGCAGAAACATTTTCTTAGATACAGAACCTATTCAGGTAATCAGAAACCTCCTGTTGTGCACATTCTATCGACTGCGCTTGATTATCTTTGAATATTCCCGCCACACCTGTCACCTTCACGCGCGCCATCGCCTTTTGAGAATCACTGTTGGAACCTTTTTGTTTCCAACATTATCTTGGTAGTTGTTTCTATCATATTTTGTGCTAGACAAGATATTTCAAAGAATCCCCCCCCCCCCCCCCCCATTTGTATCCGGTACTGAAGCTGTCATTCCGGCACATCAAACACCCGTTGTCTGATCTCAGACCGGAGGACTAGGCGGCCTTAGATTACTTTTCCGGTGCGCGTTTGAAGTGACAGCTGCCTGTAGACAGGCAGCGTCATTTGGCGACTCCTCACACGCACAAATAGGGCTGTCGATTATAGGGGTCACTGTGCTTGACAAGATAAACGGTGGGTACAACAACTAATATTATTTTGTCTGGCGAATCCACAAAGTGCGTCACTGTGTTGTTTATCAAAAAATGATTAGAAATGCATTTTTCATTTTGCGGAATTTATTTCAGAGCGTGTCTGTAATGGCGCGCACTTTAACTCGTAATTACAAAAACACAATGTAATCATAACATGGTTGGTGTGAACAAACTAGAGGAGTTAAGTCTCTTTGAGTTTGATGCATTGGCATTCAACTTGTCTGAGCTCGGAAAAGAACTTGCCTTTATTGTAGTGGGGTTGGTGTAAACTTCTAGTAAAAATAATTGCCCCTGGTCTCTGGGTAGTGAGATCGGACGCGCGTGTGTATTGTTGTGCACGTAAAAAATCCTTTGGCAGTTGAAAATCGAAAAAGAGTAGCCTAACGGGGCTGCCCGGGCAGAATTTCTAGTTTTAAATCTACACATAGTATTTCAGAAACCTCGCTGGTGCTATGGAGTTCGTGCACTGAGCTGAGATTCTCCCGACTCAGGCTTGAGTTAGGAGTAGAACGGAGCACTTATGGGTTACACCAGTGTGCCGTGATGTTGATCCGTCGACTAAACTAAACTTAAACTTTAAACTAAACTGGTGTAAAGATGTCGCCCAACCCTAGGATCATTGTACCATCTCCAGGGGGATTGTGTTACATACAGGGCTCTCCTGTCCAGGTATTGGAACTTCACATCTGCGGAGAGGCATACCAAGATGTTCCCCGATCATGATTCAGCACAGCGCATATGGACTAGGGTTAGGCCTTGGTTGGTCATGCGTCATCCATAGGTAGTTCATGCATCCTCCATAGGTATTTCATGCATCCTCCACAGGTTGTTCATGCGTCCTCCATAGGTATAGTCTGTTTAATGTTGTCTGCCCCAATATAAAAGTCCATATATCAGTAACCAACTGAGAGAAAATGATGAGATTTAGCATATAACCTTATCATTTTGTCCACTCAACAAAAATGTTTTTTGTTCTGGAGATTGTACAGCAGATTTCAAAGTTTGTTTATATGCGGTATATAATTTACGGGTCAGAGATGAAGTGCACATTATTAAATGTATTACGTCTTCACACGGAAACATTAGCGTTGAATAGTTAATTTTCTCGTGGGACATAGGATTAGCCTTATGACAAAAGCCTAGCGTAGTGGAACGCGGCATTACTACTGTAAAACAAGTTTGTTAGCGAGAAATCACCAGTTACCAAAACATCAAAGAAATGTCGCCGCTTTCCATACTTTAAGTTGCTTTTGGGCCTATCAAAGACATATTTCTTGGGTGGGAATAAATATAAGACGGCAGGAAAAATTTCATAACGATGCAACAGACAGTTTTCAAAATAATTGATCGTGAATGAAGGCATTCATTTCTGGACAGACTAGTTTGAAGGCATTCATTTCTGGACAGACTATAGTTCGTGCATCCTCCATAGGTAGTTCATGCGTCCTCCATAGGTAGTTCATGTGTACTCCATAGGTAGTTCACGCGTCCTCCACAGGTCGTTCAATATAAACAGACTAACTTTATTTCAGGCGTGGTGGTCTCCGTAGAGAAGATCGTGCGCTTGTTTCCGGACTCCATCATTTGATGCAGGTCTACATTTTTCCCTTGAAGCCTCCGCAGGTCGTGCTCTGTGCACGATTTCTGCAGACAATTTTGCAGAAAGAGGCCTAATCATATGGGATAAACCCCGGTGCAATGAAGTTGATCCCCTTGGCTTTAACTCTTATTAACTTTAGGTGATGTTACTTCAGCTCGTTTTATTCCAATCTGCGGTTAAATTAATCAAAGTGTGAGTTTGCAGGAGCTACGTTAACAATTCGGATAGAGCGGGTTAATGGCTGGCACAGAACAGTGTAACATGTATACAGCAACCAATACACGTGGAGTTGCTCGCTACATAATGAGTTAACGAAATTAGTACCAAGTACATAACATCCTGCCGGTCTCCGTGGTGAAGATGTTACGGACGCGGTTCGTGATCCCGCATACCCGCGTTCGAAACATAGCTGCGCGCGATTTGGCAACAGACCGCGTTGCGCTGGGTTTTTTATGAAATGGTACGGGTGCCGGTCATTTAGAAAGCAATTTCAAACTACTGAACGTAAACTTGCCAAGAAATCACAATCAAAACATGCTGGGGTTTACTGCGACGTCCTGTAAAGAATATGCAACTAACTTTTTTCTCACCTCTCTGCCCCTGCATGTCAACATTAGAATAATAATCTCTCTCTCTCTTCTCTCTCTCTCTCTCTCTCTCTCTCTCTCTCTCTCTCTCTCTCCTCCCTCAGCCCCACTTTCGAGTGACTTCCAGCCTACCAAGAGTGAAACCACAGAAACACTAGTGACACATACCTGGGTCGTGACTTTCTGGGAGTTTTCCTGCAGGTTCATGATTGCTTCAGAGATTTTCACATCCAGGGGATCCACCACGGACTCGATGTTGAAAGGACCTTCCAGTCGCCCAGCCAACATGTGAAGGGCTTCTGTAGGAGAAACAACAAACAGGAAAATGCAGAGTACTGTCACACTCCTCAAGTCATCAACAAATAAAGACCATACAAATCCCATTCCTATGAGCATGCGAAGCAACAAAGCTTTCCAATATCTTCTTCTTCTGCGTTCATCCGGAGTTTTTTTTTTCTTTTTCGGACGCGATTGCGTAGTGCCTGTTTACAGCAGAGCTGCGTTCTTGCTCCGTTAGGCCGACACATGCGACTTCTGCGGGCATTTGTTGACCGGGTTAACCTTCCCGGTGACTTTCCATTATGAGAACCCCTGCCCTTTATGGGCTGGAGTGGCCAGGTCTCTTTCACGCCTAATTATCCCGCCTCTCCTAAGGTTGCCAGACGTCCGGCAATAAGAAGACATGTTCTGTTTAGCTTAATATTCTCCGTCCGGGAGGCACAGCTAAAAACCTTTAAAATGTCGGGCTTTTCTTATATTTTATGTTGTTTTTTAAATATTTTATGAGTAATTAATAATTATACAACCGGCTGTTAAAATAATGTTTTCTTAGCATTTTGAAAAAGGCCTTCATTGAATTTATATTTATTTTTTAACATGACTGTTTCTTGGTCGATTCACTAAGAGTAAGATACACGTATTGGCAGCTATTGTAATAAAACTGTACTGATTATGGGTTTAATCTGGAACGATTCAAATGAAACATTCAATATGTCCTCCTTTGTCCTCTTTTTTTTTTTTTTTTTGTCTATTATGTTCTCCTTTTGGTGCCTACGTATCTGGCAACTCTAGCCTCTCCATCCGAAATCAATGTCCGGCGTCTGTTTTTATCAGGTTCTACATAGGTAGGAACCCACAACATGAAGTCAATAATCTAGTTACGCGAGGATTTGTTTTGAAACTGTCAGGCAAGCTGCGGAAATAACTATTCTAAAACTGAAGAAACATAAGAAATAAGTGACTGGTAACATCTTAAGGTAATGCAAAGAGAAAAAAGAAAGAAAAAAAAAAAGAAACAGAAGACAACAAAAATAACCATGAAAAGTATGAAGCGATTCAAATAAATTAAAACATCGGAGGCAAAACAACCATGGCTCATTGGAAATTTAACGGAATTTGAAAAACAAAACACCACACAAAATTCCAAACGAATGCACAAGAGAATTAATGACTTCACTAAGAAAAGGATACCCTCATCAACAGGCTGCCTGGAAACGAATTGAGGCAAAAGCATGATGGTCGTGGACCAGGTTGTAGATATGTGGTTAGTCACAATTAATCACGCGAGAAACGGTTTCATATTCCCAATAACAACGAAGGCCCACTAAGTCAGAATGTCCTTAGCCATATGAAATCCCGCAAGGTTCCAGGTCATGATCAATGTCTTAGAAGGATAGGGAATAGACCAGATCTAGACTGCTGAACAAACCTCATGCTTTATGTAAATCTATGCTTATTCCAATACAAGAGAATTTGGGAGCCTTACAATGTTCAGCATCGAACAATTAGCATAATGAGTCATGCCACAAAGGATATTGCTAAGAATCATCATGCAAAGAATTAGCAGAGAAATACAACCAGAAATAGAGGAAAAATACATCTATGTATTTGCTGAGAATATTAATTAAGCGTTCGACAGAAGTAAACAAAGACTTACATTTTTGTTTCATTGAACACACAAAGGCTTTCGGCAGAGTAAGAAGACACGTCGACATAATTAAATGCTTGCAGATCTACAAATTGATGGAAAGACATTAGATTTGCAGAGAACATATACTGGAAATAAGAAGCCATCAAAATTGATAATGACGTAGATCTAGATCAGCCAATTAAGAGGCGTGTGCGACAGGGATGTGTAATGTCTCCAGGCCTCTTTCTCTCTCTCTCTCCCCCCCCCCCCCTTTTTTTTCAAATTGTGAAGATATAAGAAATGTAAAAGACATGATAGAAATTGCAATTGGAGAAGATATCAACAATATAAGATATGCAGATGGTACAGTACTGACTGCAGACAATGACCAATATTTGCAGGAATTAGTGTAAACGGTTAGCAAACAGAGATAGAATCCAACTGAAAGATAACATAAATTATCGTCATTTCCACGATGAAAGAAATACCACAATGTAAACGAGGAAAATTTTTAACATACACAATGGTCGCTGAAGCAATCACCATTAATCGCAGAAGCCAGTCTTGTGCAAACAGAAAGACATGATAATCCAGTGGTTCTCAATCGGTGGGGAATTTTCTCCCCCCTCCCCCAGGGGGGAATTTTAGGGTTTCCGGGGGGGGGGGGGGAATTAAGATTATTTCTAGATTGCGTTAATACAATAACCGATTACTTGATATTGTTTTTCCTTTCATACACTACGGTTCTGTACGTATCACCCTTCTGAAATTCATTTTATAACGTAAGTAGATATGCAAATCACGTTTTATGTAGATGTCTAGACTTGTTTTAGTATGTGCTATTAAATTTAGCTTCAATTATTACATATACTGTGTAGGGGCAGGGGGAATTTTTAGGGTGGAAATACGAAAGGGGGGGGGAATGACGTTCTAAAAATATGGTGAGGGGGGAATGACGTCCTAAAAAATATGGTGAAGGGGGGCACGGGATAAAAAAGGTTGAGAACCACTGTGATAGTCAGTTTAAAATTACCGTGGTAGACAACTGAAATTACTGTGTGAATATGTGTATATTTCAGCTCGAGGAATTTATCTAATCACTTTAGTTTATGCTGTTATTTCTGCAGTATGTACTTGACGAGATGCAGCGAAACATGCAAGGCAATAAATCGTGCAATCTATTGTTTGTGTCTTCGTTATTCACATTCTTAAATACATGAATCGGTACGTTTATCTTGCAAACGGCCATAACATCTGAAGGAAGATGCCTTATAGAGAATAGAACACACATGGTCATGGCAAAAATTGACTTTTACAACATGGAAAATATACTTATTAATTCAAAGTTGTCACTTGCAATAATAAAAAGAATGTTAAAGGGCTATATTATTGTATGTATGTCAGACATGTGCCGGCTTCCTGGCCTAGAGGTTAGCGACTTTTCTCCGTAATCTCGTATACTCTCGCAAGTAACGTGACGACGGTGAGAATCAGCAGTGATTCGAATCGCGTCGGTAACTTACTTCTAGATTGCGAAGATGTGAGCCGGCCGCTCAGAAAGCAGTGGCAAACTACTGAGCGTAATCTTGCCAAGAAATCAACAATCAGCTGAAAGATGCTGGTGTTGACAGCGATGTCCTGTAAAGGATATGCAAACATTTTTTGTTATGCCAGACATGGACAATAAGAAGGCATGCTAAGAAACATGTAACGGCAGGGGAAATGTGATTTCTGGGGAACATTCAAAGAATATACCAAGCATGAACAGAAAACAAATGAGGCAATTTCAAGGACCAGATAAAAACCGTACACGGATTAGAGAATTTAGACGTGCACAGTCGAGATTTGGGCACGTTGTGAGGAGACATGAACTTGAAAATCTAGAGACAACTGGCAAACGTGACGAGAAAAGTGCCGGGGGGGGGGGGAGGACAAAGAGTTAAATATCTGGACGGCTCGGTCATGTAGCATGGACGGGACAAGAACACAGACCCTACGGGAGACATGATAATGGAGATCACTAACCATGACGGCCTAGGCTTATAGGTATATCACATGATGATGATATCCACTAACATTGATACATTTACACCATAGCTGTAGAAGCATAGAAATAGACTCTGCTGGCTGAGCTAAATTCCTACCTCAAGTTCAACTTCTGCATTATTCGCATCAGTTTTCTCACTTTCATTTCGTCTATCTGATTACTCTTTACTTTTCGCTCAACAACCACAACCCCTCTCTCTCTCTCTCTCTCTCTCTCTCTCTCTCTCTCTCTCTCTCTCTCTCTCTCTCTCTCCTTTTCCCGCCATTTTACAAACCAATTTTTGTTCCCCCCCCCTCTCTCTCTCTCTCTTTCTAGCTCATTTTTTTTTTATCACTCACGTAGTCTTTGCAGCCCACCCCCCTCCCCCAGCTCCTACTTGTCTCCTTGTCTCTTTCTTGTGTTTGTCCCTTCTTTATCTGTTTGTCCCTCCGCCCATGCAAACTGCCTACCCATCCATCTTTCTCTTCTCATGCACGCACATGTTGTACTTTCTTTCCCTCGCCTCTATGTTTTTTTCTTGTCTTTCTTCTATACTCTTTTTTTTCTGATTTACTGAGTGTGCACGCACTACATCTTTCCTTTCCTATGCTCTTTGTCTGCATCCCCCTACCTCCATCCACGCAGTCACTGTCTGACTAGGGCTCCGAAGGTTGTGGGTTCGATTCCGGGCCGCGTCCTTTGGTTCACGAGTGAATTTTTTTCGGAGTCCTGGGAGTCGTCGCTGGAGCTACGGAGTTCGTGCTTAGTGCGACGCTTTCGGTAGTTCGCTGCGGAAAGAGACTGAGCCATATGGGTAAAAACCGGTGCAATGAAGTCGATCCTGTCGACTTGTAGCGACTTTTTAAGTCACTGTCTACTCTGAGAGAGAGAGAGAGAGAGAGAGAGAGAGAGAGAGAGAGAAGGGGGGGGGGGGGACTTCCTACAAGAAGGCTCACATACCGTGCAACCCACGACACACCTGCTATCAGCAAGAGTTTTAATTTTACATAGCCTAGGATGGCATGCTGGGGCCCGATGAAAGCAGTCAATGAAGTTGCACTGCCGACCTGGCTAGCGGCGTAGATAACATATCCCAGCAACCCAATGCCACGTACTCCAGCACACACGTGGAGGAGGAGGAGGGTAGGGGAACAGATCGCTGTTGAGTGGGCCCATGTAACGTACAACATTTCCGCGGCAAGTACAGACAAGAAGAAATAGTGCACTACTGAACAGATTAGGCGGCAGCCTGCAGAGATGAACACGAAGACACAACTCAGCTGTTTCGACAAAATAATGAACTCCTCAGCCAACAAAACACGCAATACGCACTAGTACAAAAAACATGCATAGTGGTTAGTGCGCTGGCCTTCCAAAACAGTGGTCCGGGTTAAATCCCCAGCAGGGACAGGATCGTTGTTTTTCGTTTGTTTGTTTTTGTTTTTGTTTTTCGACCAAAGCGGCTCTGTCGTCGACCTGGCCTAATAAATGCGGATACCAGGAAATTTTCATAATGTCTGGTAACTGTCTCAAAAGAAAAGTCGACGAAGAAAGTAACTGGTCTCCGCTTCACTTGTCGCGGCATGTGAAGACCTAACACTTCACATCCCAACAACAGTACTTGCTATGGGACTACAATTTCCTAAACTAAAAGGTGGTGGGCTATATTTTTAACGTTATCAGGAAATAAACAGAACATGCTAAACTATGTTGTTGTTTTTTTAAATGTTGCATGTTCTTAGCAGATCAACCCCAGGTTTATTTTCTATGCAAGTTTAAGTTCAGTAGTTTGTCATAAATTATTTCGTGCTACATAGAGCCCATTTTAGCATATGACCGAGAATCCTGGACAATTAATTAACAAGAAAATCTCTTAAAGCTAAAGAAAATGTGGTTTTAAAGAAGAGTGTTAAAATTCCCACCAGCAGTCAAGGCAAGACATGTGACCGTTTTGATGAGAAAGACAAAGACATGAAGAAAACTTGCCACAAACAGAAGACAGCGGTCAGCATTCTTTGGCCTCATCTTGCGAAGCTCTTTTTTTTTTTTTTTAAGCGACTTGCGAAGACTACAGCTCAACACCCTTGAGAAGAGTGACTAGATTATATAACAAGGACAGAGAATCAGGAAGGCAGACAGAATATGCTGTAGAGTCCTCTATCATGAATAGTATAGACGTCAGCGCGTGAGCTTATACACACATGATCGTCCATGGAAGTTGGCAAGGCACTTGATGATGGCGGAGCAATACAATCATCACATCTCAATAAACCACACACAGACAGAGCTAGTGCAAAGACAACTTATTAAAAACAGCAGAAAGAGGCAATCTTCATTTTATTTTTTTTTAGGCCACACTAACAGAAAGAAAAAAAGGGGAAAAAATAACTGGAATATGTCGTGACAATTGGAAAGATGAGTGGAAAGAGAGACAAAGGAAGACAGCGAGAGAAAATTCTTGACAGTGTTGTGTCTTGGCACGGAAGGGAGTCAACACGCGAACTGATACATGCTACTGGAGATCAAAGGTGTGGAGAAGCATGATCGTCCACCTCAGTGGGCAAGGCACTTGATGATGTCGATAGGTTTTCATTTAAAGCTGGGCTTTGGCAATAACAATTACCAGCTGGAACTGTCAGAACAAGAGAAAAGTGAGAAAAGGGAGACAGAAAAGGCGCCACAAAATTAAACGAAATGAAAGCCAGAAAACGGAAGGAGAAAAACAAACAAACACACAGAGAGAGAGAGAGAGAGAGAGAGAGAGAGAGAGAGAGAGAGAGAGAGAGAGAGAGAGAGAGAGAGAGAGAGAACAAAGATAGACAATCTTCTTCTTCTTCAGCGTTCCGAGCCATTGAGGTTCTTTGCTGCAAATACAATCCGTCTCCATTCGTCTCTCTGGTGGACCTTCTCTTGCCAGTCGTTGATTCCAAGTGCTTGTAGGTCTGTACATGTATTATCTCTCCACCGTCTTCTTGGTCTACCTCGGGGTCTACGGCCATTTATTTCCTGAGTGTAAGCGAGTTTTGTTTCCCTATTATCTTCCATTCTTTCTATATGCCCCAGCCATTGTAGTCTATTAGCCTTCATGATACCAGTGATTAGCGGGGACTTAAACAGATCATAAATGTCTTTGTTACTTCTTCTTTTCCACTCTCCACTTTGTGTATCCCTAATGGGTCCAAAGATGCGTCTTAAAATTTTGTTCTCAAAGGTTTGTAACAAGGCTTCGTCTCCTTTCGTTGTACTCCAGGTTTCAGAGCCATACAGCACAACTGGTCTGATCAGTGTTTTATATATTGTGATTTTGGTGTTACGAGATAGCGCCTTTGATTTTAGTAGATAGACAATGAGCATGTAAAAAATACGACTGATGAATTGAAATGACATGCGTCATGAAAACCAAAAATCCGTGACTGAAAAAGTGTGTGGTCTTTTCCTTGTGTGTGGGTGCGGTTATTGGACAGTGAGTAATGAAATAGTGGAGAAACTGGAGGCGGTGGCGTTTTGGTTTTTGAAAGAAATGTAAAGAGTAGCATTGACAAAGAAGAAAACAAACGTAGAGGTACTTGGAGTTGCAAGTGTTTACAAGTTCACTTGCCAAAACCATAAGGGAAAGACACCATGAGCTATACGGGACATAACAACCGAAGAAGCGGGGGAGAGAACATATCCCTTTGTGGGAGAATACAAGACAGGAGGCAGAGAATGACAGAGAAAGATTATATGATATTCTTTGCATTTTCCTCAAGTAACACATTTCAAATGTCAGGTGTTTCTCTCCTCGTCTACATACTGTCCATGATTCACGTGCATACAATAGTGTAGGATCTATATAGCATTCTAACGTTTTCAATATCACAAGCGTTCAGCGTTCAGGGTGGCAGGCAAACCATGCTGCCTAACCTACGACACCGCCGTGGGCTTTTTCCCCACAAACCAACCTCGACGAGGATCCTGATACGACAACAATCGTATAGCGTTTCCTTTTCATCTGCAAAGTTAGCTATTACCGGGCCCCAGGGTAGGTTGCCATGCTCCGAACAAATATTTCCATTCCAAAGGTAAGTCGATGCTGTACCTTGACGTGCCCTGAACGTAGGGCTTACCTGATGTTTACCAACTGTCAGCAATTGCCGAAGGATACATAGTTCCAAGAGCACTTCAGTTGCAAAAGACAGAATGGGTGTTCGGCGAAACTTCGCGGTGTTTAGTGACCATGCAAGAATGAAGCACATGATAACCTTAAATATAGTATATATAGTGTAAGACGGCAGAAGTCAACAAAGTCGTCAGTATAAGACTAGTTCTAAAGATCACCACTGACTTCTTTCGAACGGAATGCGCCACAACTGGTTATGCAGCTCAGAGGCCAGGGTGTCCTGTTTCAGCATGCAGTTGTGTAAGGATGACTTCTTCTGGGCAGATTTCAGATTTCATCCAAGGCAGCGGACTCCATCTACCCGCTCCGTCTTCATCATTAGTCTCGCTCCGTCTTGATCATGAGACACGCTCCGTCTTCATCATGAGACACGCTCCGTCTTCATCATGAGTCATGCTCCGTTCATCATCATGAGTCACGCCCCGTTCTTCATCACGAGTCACGCCCCGTTCTTCATCACGAGTCACGCCCCGTTCTTCATCACGAGTCACGCCCCGTTCTTCATCATGAGCCATGCTCCGATCAGCGCTGACATGGGCCAAACATGGCTTATGTCAGCGCTGAACGGAGCGCGACTTATGATAAAGAATCGAGCGTGACTCGTGATGAAGAACGCAAAGTGACTCATGATGAAGAACGCAGCGTGACTCATGATGAAGAATGGGGCGTGACTCACGATGATGAAAGGGAGCATGGCTCATGATGAAGAATGGAGCGTGACTGGGGATAGACAGAGCGTGTCTCATGTTCAAGACTGAGCGAGACTAATGATGAAGACGGAGTGTGACTAATAATGAAAACGGAGTGTCACTCACAATGAAGAACGTGATCCGTCTCGTAATGAATTACCGGGTCCGTGTGGGGCTTGTAACGAATTACTATGGCCCTTGTGGGGCTTGTGATGAATTACTGTGGCCCGTGTGGGGCTCGGGATGAATTACCATGATCCATGTGGGGCTCGTGATGTATGAACGATGAATGAGTCGAATGGACTCAGAGCGGTGGTCATTCGGATTCGAAGAAGCGGAGAGAGAAGGACCGAGAAGAGCAAAACATGGCTCCTATCACAGAGCAACTGCCTTAGTGACTACTATTTGCGATTTCCAACGGCGCTGGGATTTTTATCGTGCACATCTTGCACACGGGAACTCGTTTCACGGGAACCTTTGTTTCTTCTTCCCGCAGCGCGAAAAGCGTCGCACCAAGCACGAACTCCGTAGCTTTAGCGACGACCCACAGGAGTCTCCGAAAAATTTAATTCGTGAACCGAAGGACGCGGCCCGGAATCGAACCCACAACCTTCGGAGCCCGAGTCAAACGGCTTGACCACTGAGCCACGGACACTCCAGAATAATGGAATCAAACACACTGACCGTTTAAAGCGCACACTTAGGCGTGAGGAACTCCGGTCGAAAGAGGAACGAGGAGGAGAACGAGACATAGGGAGGTGGCGCAGAAAACTAGAAACCAGACAATTACATTACAACCACTGGTTGGCATAGTCGGGGCTGGGATCGTCGCCTGCTAGTTGGGGAATGCGTGCATTCAGACCTACACAGTGTGATGGCCCTAGTACATCACAAACTGGCTGATAAGACCTATTTTGGCTCGAAATGTTCTTTGACAATGTGAGCGCTTGACGTTCCAGGAGGAGGATCTCCTGCAGTAGTTTTTCTGTCCAGCCTTTTCTTCAAAGCTCTTACAGCCCAGGTTGCTTCACAAGTGCGTAATGATGTACGCCACGAATTTCGGTCTTTGGCAGCAGTCTCCCAAGTGTCATGATGAATTCCAAAAGTTTCAGTGAGATTTTCAGTGACTTTGAAGCGTTTCCTCTGGCCGCATTGGAAGCGTTTACCACAACGTAGCTCGCCGTAAATAATTCGTTTAGGGAGCTTGTGATCTGGCAAGCGAGTCAAGTGACCAGCCCAGCGAATCTGATTCTCCATTAGTATAGTGTGGAAACGGCATAGACGTTCTTTCTAGGACTTCAGTGTCTGGGATCTTGTCTTGCCATTTAATCTTTAATAGCTTCCTAAGGCAGACAGTGTGGGAGTGGTCTAATTTTCTAGCATGTCGCTGATAAACAGTACAGGTTTCACAAACATATAGCAGTTTAAATGCGCTGATAATGTCGCAAGCATGGTCGGATGAGGGTTCTACGTCTGGGCTCGTCGCTAAGTGAGTAACATGCGCTAATTGAGGACCTGGCCATCTATTCCTACGTGCATTCAGACCTACAAAATATGATGTCCCTATCATATCACAAACGCAAGCGGGAAAACTACTCCTGGACAATTTTAACCACTGTCTGGGGCGGTCAAACTAAGGACCAGGCAGGTCGACATTTGCACGACCTCATTTCCAACTGGGTCAACTACTTGCGAAGCGCAACCGTACTTAACCATTCTGCAAGTCTCGCGCTGTCTGAGGACGTAGTCGAGCCAGAGAAAGAGATTCCCGGCTCGATAGCTACCAATACCCGTGTAAACAGTTCCGGAAGTGAAAGTTGTGAAACTGGGTCAACTATTTAGAAGCTAGAGTGGAGGAACACCGTCAATGAAAGGCCGTAAGAATTAGTGAGAAAGATGCGTTAAGCGATTCATGGCATCTCACGCTTCTAGATTGCTTCATCACTGATACTCTGTTTTCCGGAGTGTGTGAGAGAAAGGGAGAGTTAAACAAAACAAAAAATAGAGAGAAAGCTACTCGTGTTTCTTTGTGGAAGGGTATGAATGAGACTGCACGTTTATTCCCCAGTTTCCGTATTGTAAAAGGGAGGTGTTATTCGCAGCGCGCTGCGAATAATACTGAGCGTCATGCACAGCTGCGAGATTTGAGTGTGGCTCCCATTGAAAATTTAAATAAATTATATATATATATATATATATATATATATATATATATATATATATATATATATATATATATATATACATACACACACATTTAGTTCTGTATGCAGTTCCTAACCCTTACCCGAAACTTGAAAAGAACGCAACTTTTTCTATCGCGATTTTCGACGGTAGTAGACTGTAACAGTACAGGGACAGTGATAAGATGTATATAAATGAAGTCCCGGTTGTAGTTTTCATAAGTTTTATTTGACGGAAATATATCAGAATATATATAACTGGATACAAGAGGTTTTCTATTATAAGCAAACGATGTTGTCAATTCAAAGTCCAGCCCGTAACTCCCTATCTCTAACCCCGCGTCACGGCTTGAGCGTCCCTAGTTACATTTCTACGGGATGGTCAACCGTGCCTTGTACTAGTCTTTTCCCCCTTGCACACCACTCATTAACTCACCAACTCCCTAACAGAGATGGTGCTCTGTTACAAGAGGTCACCTGACGCAGGGCGCTACGAATAAAGGGCGCTACGAATAATCACTTGGATTGTAAAAGTAAAGGAGCCTTCTATACGCCTTTGGACGTATGGGGCATACGGTGCTAGCCCCATATTATTCATTGACCAATCGGCACTCGCTGGGTGCTGTCAATATAACGCCGACCGCCTTTACTTCCTGTGACATTTCCTGATACCCACTTCAGACGGATTCAACCTGGAAGCCCAAATCAACAGGTTAAATAGTCCGCTTTGGTAGGGATTCGAACACAGGATCACAGGGTAGGCAGGCAAAAGTGCTAACCACTGCAATACCGCGGCTCTGTATTTCAGTACTGTGTCTGGCTGTAATTTCCCTGACATAAGATGTGCTAGATGCTGCTATTCTCCCTAGTATGACTCTGTTCTCTAAATTGAATGCAAGAGTGATTGCCAGTTCCTATAGTTTTATACTTAATTCCTCTAGTTTAACTGCTATTAACCCAAGCGTGACTGAGTAATTCAATTGATTGCCAAGGATATGCCTTATCCACTTTATATGTACAGAAAATTTTGGCTGATGTCAAGATCAAACAAACATGAATTATCCTCTCTCTCTCTCTCTCTCTCTCTCTCTCTCTCTCTCTCTCTCTCTCTCTCTCTCTCTCTCTCGATCTCTCTCTCTCTCTCTCGCTCTCTCTCTCGATCTCTCTCTCTCTCTCTCTCGATCTCTCTCTCTCTCTCTCGATTTCTCTCTCTCTCTCTCTCTCGATCTCTCTCTCGCTCTCTCTCGATCTCTCTCTCTCTCTATCTCTCTCTCGATCTCTCTCTCTCTCTCTCTCTCTCTCTCTCTCTCTCTCTCGATCTCTCTCTCTCTCTCTCTCTCGATCTCTCTCGATCTCTCTCTCGATCTCTCTCTCGCTCTCTCTCTCTCTCTCTCTCTCTCTATCTCTCTCTCGATCTCTCTCTCTCTCTCTCGATCTCTCTCGATCTCTCTCTCGCTCTCTCTCTCTCGCTCTCTCTCTCTCTCTCTCTCTCTCGATCTCTCGATCTCTCTCTCTCTCTCTCTCTCTCTCGATCTCTCTCTCTCGATCTCTCTCTCTCTCTCCTAATTATGACAGAGAAATAAAGCATAAGGCAGATCAAATGGTTTATTCATCAAACCATATAGCATATTTCATTACGTAGTTTATGTTCTTTTAAATACAGTAAAGGCATGAAAATCAAACCAATTCACAATGAATGGAGTATGAGTAGTGAAATGGTGAAACTTTAAGCAGTAGAGATGACTTTATAAGAATTATGTTGAAAGAATTGTGGACACAGTAGAGAACAAACACTGAGGTATTGGCAGCTGCAGTATGTTACACTAGACAGGCACCTTGCCGCTGATATTTAGAGATCATGTGTTGACCATGCAGCAACGATCCCTCTCTTGGCCTGCCTAGTTTTTAAGTGATCTAGGCTTCCCAGCCTACAATGTGAACCAGAAAAAGGTTCTTAGAAGTAAAGGTGGCCGGTGTGATACTGAGGATACCATTGGAGCGTCGGTTTATCTATAATAAACATATGGCAACACCATGCGGAAACCGGCCCTTTACTTCATTTACTCCTTCAAGTCGACCACCCGATCAGCCTAAAGTCTCATATGGATAAGCCAATACAACTCCACCCCACCAGAGCAACTCCACCCCACTAGAGCAACTCCACCCCACCAGAGCAACTGCACCCCACCAGAGCAACTGCACCCCACTAGAGCAACTCCACCCCACCAGAGCAACTCCACCCCACTAGAGCAACTCCACCCCACCAGAGCAACTCCACCCCACCAGAGCAACTCCACCCCACTAGAGCAACTCCACCCCACTAGAGCAACTCCACCCCACCAGAGCAACTCCACCCCACCAGAGCAACTCCACCCCACTAGAGCAACTCCACCCCACCAGAGCAACTCCACCCCACCAGAGCAACTCCACCCCACTAGAGCAACTCCACCCCACCAGAGCAACTCCACCCCACCAGAGCAACTCCACCATTCTCCTCACGTCTCTTAGACACCAGACCCTCTCCAGCGTCACTCAGCCCAGTGCAAAAAAAAAGAAAAGAAAAGAAGCGCCAAATTACTAAAGCTCGGCGGAAAACCATTACACAAAGCGTTTACTGTGTAATATTTGCACTGCGGGAATTGTTACACTGAATGGGTTCAACTCCATTCATCGGGTCTGCAGCGCTGCTCTATTTTTATATCTCCTAAGCTGGCGTCTTCATTCAATCAACGCGTTCACTTAACAACTCCTTTCAGTCAGTCTTTCACTGGAATATTAATTTCTCCCCCCTAGTTTACCTTTTATCCAGTCCGCACCCTCTGCTTCTTTCGTTTCACGGGAGAAAGTTCTTTTCAAGCACCTAAATTACAGGGGACAACTACCGCCTCATTGACTCAAGCTGGGGGAAATGGAGTGTATTTTTGATACATAAAAATACCAGCTAATTCTGCAGCCCGCCAAACATTTCTATACAAGTGACAAATACGGCAAACCTCCCCGAATCTGCATCTGCTGGGCCAGATTATTATTTACAAGCAGTGTTCAGCTCGGCAGCGTGGGAAAGGCTTTTACTGTTCTGCAAATACTGTAACCGACAAATTATGCTGATGAATAAACACAATGGCCACCATCTTGGTCACATACAATCAGGACTGGGAACAGAATTTCCCCCCAGGGAATATACAGGGCTCGGTTACAGGCTGTTGTAAGCATTAACACAGATAAGAAACCGTACAGAGGATAGGGGTGCAATCTGCCAAAATTGTATAAGAAAACATACAGAGGATTATAGAGGGGGAAATCTCCCAGTATTATATAAAGAACCATAAGGAGGATAGGGAAACATCTGTCCATATTACATAATAAACAATATGGGGGGGGGGGGAGGGCAGGGTAGAAATCTCCCAAAATTGTATTAAGAAAAACCTTATAGAGTATAAAGTTTAAGAATTGTTTCAATAGTGTATAAGAATCCATATGAAGGATACTGAAAATTCTCCACAAATTGTATAAGAAAGAATATTGGGCGTGGGCCAAAATTCATATTCGGGGAGGGGAAAAACATCCCCAGAATTGTATAAGGAACGACAGTTACGTATACAAGATTTAAAGTGAACGACGACACGCTATGAAATAAGAAGAGGTGGTACTCTCTAAATACAGAACTGTTGGTTTGTTGGCGAATAATCTGGCAGACTGAGGTTTAAATTTTTTTAAGTCCAACGCTTCAGTTCACATGATATACAACTGCAGTATGCACCTGACAAGATGCAGTGAAATATACCAGGCAATAAATCTTGCAACATACTGTTTGTTGCTTCTGTGTTTAAAACTAGCATCAAATTAGTTAGGAAAGGTAATCTCTGACACAAATTAACGCATCTAGTACATACAAGTACAAGTTTTACTAACACACAACTAGCAGTTGAAATCTCAGACAAGACAAGGGTAAGAAGTACCCTACAACGCGGAACAGACCAGATTAGACCAGATTAAATCAGAAAGACACAGACACCTGGCATAAACTGACCCTCTGCATTAGAAACTACACCCCACATGTGTGCCTGTACTGCAACCCTCAAACACAGATTGCCAATCAGCAGCAACAATGACTAAAGATTCCACGCAGGAGTCATAAAGTATAAAGTTAAGTGTTGTACACATTACAACAGACAAGAAACTGCCATGTCTTAGACGGGTCGATTGGAGGACATAGGAGTCTAAAGCAGAGGATACGAAGTCGAGAATAGGAGTTTAATTCTGCAATGAGAACTAACTGTTTCAAGGGCACGACGATCAACTTGGTTGGACAGGGTTTTATCCCCCCATGGCTTGGTTTTGTTTTTTTCCGCAGGCAGAAAGCTTCGCACAAAACACGAACTCCGTAGCTTCAGCGACAACTACTAGTAGTCTCCGAGAAAAGTGCACCCGTGAACCAAACGGCATGGCTCGAAATCGAACCCACAATCACTGGAACGCGAGGCAGGCGGCATACCCACTTGCCACGGAGACTCCCTTGAGAACTAAGGAAAAAAGGAATCTTGGCAAGCCACACATCAATTTTTACTGCGCAAATATTTGCTAGAAATACCATCTGAAAGTGGCTCCCGCCCCACAGGATTATGGGATAAGCACCAAGCACACACAGCAGTGGGTGCGTGTCCTAAAAGAGTATCTGACTGATCGAGCGCCATAATACACTTAAATGCCTTGACGATGGTGACATTATCTGAAAGTGTCTCGTTCAAATGTGCCGGATTGCTGTTTCTGTTGACTTCTTCTTCTTCTTCTTCTTCTTCTTCTTCTTCTTCTTCTTCTTCGTTCCTCTTTCGAGAATAGTGCTTCAAACCTTGTTATGCACCTCAAAGATCAGCATGTCCGACTTTCGGCATGCATGTGTGCTTGCTTGCTTGTGTTCGTTGGCTTGAGCTCCAATGTGAAGTCCTGTATGTCGGATGAAGGCATCCTGTTGTCCAACATCAGTGTGATGTCATACAGGACCTGAGGTTTGCGTGAGTATCCGTTGTCCCATGTCTGGCTTATTGGTGTGCAGACCGGTGTTCCTCGCCGTACAGGCAGACACTCTCGGACTTCGGAGGAGCATGCATGTGTATAAGGTCTGCTTTCTCTAGACCAGTGGTTCTCAACCTTTTTTTTACCCATACCCTCTTTACCATATGTTACAGAATGTCATTCCCTCCTTTCGAATTTCCTCCCTATAAATCCCCCCTCCCCACCCTTACACAGTATACATAAAAATTGAAGCTAAATTTAATAACACATACTAGAACAAGTCTAGACGTCTACATAAAACGTGATTTGCGGGTCTACTTACGTTATGAAACGAATTTCATTAGGGCGAGAAGTACAGAAGCGTAAAATTTAGAGGGAAAAACAATATCAAGTAACTGGTTCTTGTATTAATGCGATCTTGAAATAATCTTAATTCCCCCCTCCTGGAAACACAAAAATTCCCCACTGGGGGGGGGGGGGGGGGGGAGGGAGAGAGAATTCCCCACCTGTTGAGAACCACTGCTCTAGACAGATTCCATCCGTGGTAAAGGGCTCTATCTATTAGTGGGTAGGTTTCCTTTCCTAACAATTTTGCCAGAGTGGGAGCCTGAAGGCCTGCTTTTTCTAACTGTCGTAGGAATTTTAGTTTGGGAAACTTGCACACGGAGATTCCTGCTTTTCGCCCTTATACGCGAAACCTAATGTGTCTGATCTCACTACCCAAGAGATCAGGGGGGAACGTGTAGTATCATTATATACATACGATCATTTGGGGGGGGGGGGGAGAGAGAGAGGGAGAGAGAGAAAATAGACATGAACGTTTAACCAACCCTGTTCTAGGGACGAGCCGCGTACCTTCTAAGCCACTGATCTCTGTTAGTCTGACGATTCTCTTCTGAACAAAACCTAATGGCCTAGTTTCTGTTGCCTAATGTGGCCCCATGTGAAGCAAGATTGTAGAACTATCTGGACGTCCGACAACCCAGAACACCAGCCGGCTGGGTATTATCACAGGAGTTTTGCTTCAGAGCTACGATAGCATCATTTTGAAAATGACACGTTCGAGTCTTGGTATGCCAGCAGTTTTCAAGTTTGGGGTATCTAATACTTTTATCTTTTCTATGAATACCAATCAATACCCTAAGGCAATCCCACAGCATATACTTCCGTTGGGGAGTGAAACGCGTATTATAGACGATGGCATTAGATGCGATGTCCGATTCCCCTCTTCGTCGACTTCCTTTCCTATATAACGCCCAGGCAAAAATTCTACAAATATGAGTCAATACCTTTGAATGTATAAAGCTTATTACTTTGACGGTCTCCTTAGTCTTGCCTCGACCCCCCAAACAACGCGCTAGATTGTTCTAGATCTAACATGGGGTGACGCCTAGAATTCTATTCCGCTGCAGGAAACATTCTAGCCCACTAGGCCAGGACGGTAGCCGGTGGATTAAACATACCAACGAGGACACCGCCAGTGCTCCAGGGAAGACACTGAAAACAGATCAGGAGTTGACACGTATGTAATGCGTTGCCAGACACGCGTGAAATCTACATAGCTGGCGCTCTAACCGAGGCGGGAATCAGGAGAGAGGAGAAGACATCAGGGGTAGCTTGAAACATACGGTAAATAGATTATTTGCGAGAAGGAACTGAGAGAACAAGGCACAAGAAAGTTAAATGTTTAAAATACACCTCTAAAGAATGGGAATTGGGGTGCTGAATTAAAGCAGTTACTACTGGAGGGATTTGTATGATTTGGGACTAACATGTGAAAGAACTGGAAAGGGATGTTTGGTTTACAGCGGTTCAATTCAGGATAAGCTGTAATTATGTAACAGAAACACCCAACTTTCACTGCAAACAGTGTGGCTGTACTAAAGCACTAGACACAGTATGTGATTGGTTGGTTGTAAATTCTCTGGAAAACTGCTTTTTTAGTCCGGTGCATTGAGGGTGTTTGTCCATCAAGAATGATGATGACCATTCATTTCATACAGTGGGGCTGAAAGTTAGTAGCCGTGAGTTCTAAGATGGCTGGTAACGCCTATTTTGGCTCGAAATATTCTTTGACAATGTGGGCAAAGAATGCTAGACGTTGCAGGACGAGGATCTCCTTCAGTGTTTTTTTTTTTTTTGTCCAGCCTTTTTTTCCGCAGCTCTTCTAGTTCTATTTGCTTCACGAGTGACTACACCCTTGCGTAATGATGTACAAAGTTGGATGAAGAATGACTTGCGCGATGAATTGGATTAAAGTGAGGAAGAGTTGCGCAATTCGTCGACCACAACTCTCTTGCTTGAGTCCATCTGAATCCAGTGGCAGGACAAGTCAAGACGACTGGAGACGAATACAGGTGCAGTGGATGACCAGGGCGTTCTACGTGCCTTGAGGACTAAAGTGGGGGTAATAGCAGAGCTAGATTTAATTATAAAACAGCAAATGAAATCATTCGGTCACATAACTAAGCTACCAACTGACAGTGTATCAACTACAACGAGCAATGAAGTACAGACGAAATAGAATCAGAAGAAGATGACGACCATGTAAACGATGAACAGAGTAAACAACAGAGTCCATGGAAATATCGATATACGAAGTACATAAGCAGGAACTCTCCCGCTGTTTATGATTCGCCTCGACACAGATGATGATGAAACACACATTTATCGGAGTTCAGACTTAAAAGTAAATCTTTCAGAGGTTGCACGACAATCCTATCCATATTCTTACTATTATTCTCTTCTTCTATATCTGGAAGGTCGTGTCCTAGGTAAGCTGAACGTTGTTTTGTAGTTATTGTTTGGTAACTTTATTGTTGAGTAACTAATAATCACAGGAGTTTAAACAGGCCAAAAACAATGCTCCTTGGTGTGTGGTAGTATCTGTATTCTTGAATAATGTACTCTCGTGTTTCTTCTTCTTCTGCGTTCATCCGAGTGTTTTTTTTTTCTCTCTCCCAGATGTAATTGCGTTGTGTCTGTTTAGGCCGACACATCCGACTTCAACGGGCATTTGTTGACCGGGTTAACCTTCCTGGGTGCTCTTATATTTCATTCGCTATACCAGTGGTTCTCAACCTTTTTTGGCCCATGCCCCCCTTTACCATATGTTCAGAACGTCATTCCCCCCCCCCCCCTCCCTTTCAAATTGTCTCCCTATAAATCCTTCCCCCCCCCCCACCCTTACACAGTATACTTAAAAATTTGAGGTTAAATTTAATAACACATACTAGAACAAGTTTGGACATCTACATAAAACGTGATTTGCGGATCTACTTAAGTTATAAAACGAATTTCATTAGAGCGAGAAGTACAGAACCGTACAATTTAGAGGGAAAAACAATATCAAGTAACTGGTTCTTGTATTAATGCGATCTTAAAATAATCTTAATTTCCCCCCTTGGAAACCCTAAAATTCCCCCCTAGGGGGGAATTCCCCACCGGTTGAGAACCACTGCACTAGAATATGTTTCATGTTCATATACTTTGTATATCCCCCATACCCCGTGAGCGTTTACACTGCTGATTATATGAACAATAATTCACCAACTTTGAATTTTGCTGTGTAACACACTATGCTGGTTGTTAGTTGCAAAATTATAATGACTGTACGCTTCCCCTGACTAATATTTCCCAATATAGGGCAATCAACTGTCAATTTCACATTTACTTTTGACATGTTCCATAAACGTCATGACTATTTTGCCTGCGGTATCTATGAGTGATCTTATAACAACCACAGCTGTCAACACGACAGCGTTTATTTGATCTGTTCACGATATTTTCAACATTCCTCTCAAAACCCACACAAATTCTGCCTTCAGTTTCTACACCATTTCATGACTCACTGCCCAACATTCGCAATAATACAGTAGAACCGACCATATACAACTTTCCAATTAGGTCAGCATGGCCGAATGGATAAGAGCGCCTCTTCTTAAACACCCGGTGTGCTGATGCCGAGGTCGTGAGTTAAACCCCTACAGTGGTCAGTTCGACTAAAATGTTGATTTATTTTACCCTTTACTTGTTCTTAAAAGTACCTCTGAAGTCGGGAGTCGGTTCGCCTGATTTCGAGGAGCGCTGGTAATAGTAAATTAAGTTAAGTAAGTTACGGTATGGTACGGTAAGGTAAGGTGTGTTACGTTAACTTAAGTTAAGTTAAGTTAAGTTTAGTTAAGTGGAAAAGACAGGAGTCTCGACAAACAACAGCCTGCACGGGTACACTGTGCATAATGCTGCCGCCAGAATGTCAACACAACACAATAGTCCCCCACGAAAAAACAGTTCATCTCTGATGGAATCGGCAGTCATTTGCCCATCCGGATGTTTCCTAGATGTTCACCCACACAGTCTAGACATTTCTAGATGTTGTCTGTTCCGTTTTCAGATGTTTAACAATGCCGTCGCCAGAATGCCAACACAAAAGCCCTCCACGAAACAACTCAGCCCATCTTCCGTGGAAGCGGCCGCCATTTTCCCATCCGGATGTTTTCCTAGATGTTCACCTACAGATTCTAGACATTTCTAGATGTTGTTTGATCCGTTTCTAGATGTTTCCTCAGGCAGATGTAAAAACATTTCACTGTACATAATGATAATGCCGTCGCCAGAATGCCAACACAAAAGTCCTCCACGAAAGTACAGTTCACCGTCGATGGCAGTGGCAGTCAACCAGAAGCCCAGCAGCCACGCATTTCTGCATAAGGCAAAAACCTGTCAACTCTGGGACATAGCCAGCGGCCATCGCTCCGAATATGCAGTCACGTTCCAAAAACCTCGTGCAGATTCAAAAGCATTTCACACGCAATTCACAGCTCACAATGTCGCGCCACGCACTCAGTAGCAGGGCGACGGAACCATCAAGCCTCCGGAACCATCAAGCCTCCTTAGTCGCCTCTTACGACATGCATGGTAGGCTACAGTGTTGCTATTCTTTGCTCCCCTTATGGGCCCCGGCAACACACGGGTGAAGCGCTGGTAATAAGGAAAGCTAATTCTTACGCAAAAAATTAGTCCAGTGCACTAAGTACTAGTAGTGTAGCACGTTTATGGACTACGCATAAGTTCTGAGGCAGCGAACAAAAAACGCAGATTGTTGTGCTTGGGATATTTCTGCTTTTATGATGTTGCCTATTATTACATTTACCACCGATTTAACAACCCACTGCTCATAACTCTTCCACCACATATGACAAACAAAAATGGTAGGTAACAAGTGAACAAAGAATAGAAAACAAACCCAAAATACGGGGGAACGACGACAAACGCTGAACTTTAACAATCGGTTAAGGCTTCTGTAAATATTATTATCTGGTGATCGAGTGAAATGGCGAGTCATGAGCGCCCACGCTTTCCGGCATGGCACATGATTGATTGATTGATTGAAATATTAAGTGAAACCTGAAGCCCCCCTAGGTGGATATCACGAAGAAGCACAACCAAGACAGCAAAACTGCTTAACTTCCATCAGAGGGTGGGAAAATAAGCAAGGATGTTGCAATTGGAGACATTAGGAGCTGCAGTATGCTATCTCTGTTTGGATAGAGGCCGTACAAGATGGAAGGAAGCACGTTCAGATAAGACCCAACTGCGGGCAATATAATAACTTAATGGGGGATGAAGAATGAAATTAGATAACGATAAGAAACTGTTCATTAAAATGAATATAATAAGAAGATAGGACAAATGACATATGAACACCAATGTGGAAAACAGAAAGGAAAAACAGAGAAATGTAGAAACTGCTAGTTTTAATTGTAACCGCAACAACAGAAGAAGAACAACGACAATGGGAGACAAAACATGAATTAACAACCATCCCCAGCCAAGCCTTCCCAACAGAAAGCCCGCATTTGTAACTGCATGTGTACATTTTCTTAACAGCAACACAAACAACCATGTAAAACAGAACACACAACGCCACAACACACGTGAAAGCAAAGACAACAACACAAAGTTCACAGTTAGCGCCCCTGACTACAACCTAACGTTGAGGAATGCCCCAGCTGAGAGAACTACACGAAGCCGACCCCAGCAGTAAATGTGTGCGTGGTGTGTTGGCAAGTTTATGCCGAATTGGAGCACTGCATGCCAGGTGTGCTTGTTTATTTATGTTGCGAGAATGTAACAACAGTTCTAGAACATCGCCACAGGTACCCAACCAGCTCGTCAGGTTACGACAACTGAAAGGCGTCGTTTTGTCTAGGTATTACACTGGTACCAACCATCATCATCATCACTATCAGAATCACACACCACCATCATCATGTACCGTGCTCCCTACAACTTCACTACCCCCGCCGTTCTCCAGTAATACGTACCAACACATGTGCTGACATCTGCCCATGTCATGCTGTAATATCGTCCAGCATATCTCTCTCTCTCTCTCTCTCTCTCTCTCTCTCTCTCTCTCTCTCTCTCTCTCTCTCTCTCTCTCTCTCTCTCTCTCTTCTCTCTCTCAAAATACTATATACATTTAATGTTACCAAGTGTCGCAGTATGTCGCAGTTCTTATATCTCCATGTTAACAAACGAATGTCAACTGCTTTCTTCCCATGTCTGCTGCATCCCTGTATCTTTCGTTGAGGGGCAGAACTTTTTATGGCGCTGTCTTTGCTTATTTCCTTCTCGAGTTAGTTCATTTTCCAACCGTAGAATGGGAGTTTGTTCCTAAACGTTTCGAGTGTGCATTCGGTACAGCTCTATAGAACTGCACCCCACACATTAGTTGAGTCGTTTCACGTCAGTTGTAATCATCATCATCATCATCATCATCATCATCATCATCATCATCATCATCATCATCATCAAGTGCCATGCCGACTGGCGAAGGCGTTCATGACTCCCGTCAGATCTCGGTCTTTGGTTTTCTGGATCAACTCTACCGTTGATATTCCTCCATGTCACCATCGCAATCCATCCATCATCATTTCTCTTGGTCTGCCTCTATCCCCTCGATCTTTCCAGTTGTCACGATGTTCTCCAATGCCTATCTTCTCATCACATGACAAAAATAGTTGCTGGCCTCTTTCTTATTGTTGTATATAATGTTCTAGTTTCATTAGCCTCTTTCAGGCATTCATTGTTAGTTATTTTGGCAGTCCAAGGAATTCGCAACATTCGTCTCAGGAATCACATCTCTGTTGCTTCCAATCTCTTCCTAATTTGCTTATTTGCATCCCGAGATTCACGGCCATACAGCAAAACAGGGTCTATATAGCACCTTAGCACTCTCTTTCTTACATTCAATGATACTGACTTATTGCATAAGATATTCTTCATTTTCTGAAATGCAGCCTTTGCTTGCCCTATTCTGCTCTTAATCTCTGTTGTGCATCTTCCATCTGATGTTATAAATGTTCCTATATATTTAAAACTATACATTTGGTGAAGAATTTCCCTTCTATCTCTATTTCATATTTGCGTGTTACCTGTTTCTTTGATATCACCATTGTTACTGTTTACAGACTGTGAAACTCCATGTTGCCTTTTCTCCATCAAATCTGCCAGCTGTCATGAAATATGGTATGCTAAGCATTTTAACACGACATAGGTTTTAGCAGTGGTATGAGATTGTGACTTGTTCAGTTAGCCACAGAAATGTTAAGATGCCCCGTGATTCGGTGAGGAAAAGCGACGCTGTGGCCTAGCTATCAACTGGACACAGTAGCCAAATACTGCCAAAGCACCCCAAAGATTCCTGTCCACAGGTCTTCATTGACAGGCTGCGCGATAACGTTTATTCCATCCTTTGTGACTATGTTCTTGTACATCCGGCTATTTGTACTCTATGTTTGTATTTCTTTCTCAGATGTATGCACAGTGACTATCAATGCGATATTCATCATTTTCCTTCTGACTTCCTTGAAATTCCAGAGAATTCCCAACTACAATGGTCTTCATTTTACAACACCCATTCATTGAGTTCACGCCATGGTTGTCCTGGCTGTGACTGCCCTTTGGAGAGAGTACGTGTGAGACTGGGGTCAAACACTTCTGGCTGTAAAGCTCGGGACCCGACACAAAGAAGGTGGCATTCGGTCAGCATTGTGTACGAATCATTGACTCACTACATCTAAAACACGAACGCTCTGGAATGTGACAAATTTATGACTGGTGTCCGAGGCCTTAACAGATAAACAGCTACTGTCTGCCGCTAACCACGGAGATACGCTAAAAACACGGCGGTCAATTTTTGGAATACCTGCCGAGGGTCAATGTTTTCCCCGTACACGCTTTTGAGAAGGGGATGAGAAGAATGAAAAGATGAAAATATTATAACAATGAAGAGTAAATGAAAATTTGAAAATAAAATGTTTGCTACTTTATCTTTGAATCCCAGGCTGTGGTATTGAAAAACATTTTTTGTCTTCAAATTTTCATTTTAAATTCATTGTTATCATTTTTTAATCTTTTCATTTTCTCATCCCGTTCTTATGCCTTACTGTAGTCACTGAAGGGTCTTATTCGTGATTATATGTTGTGTTATGTGTATGTATTTGCTGACGACGGCTAGTCGCCTGTGTTTTTCATAATTCTGTTCTGTAAAGTTGCATTACTTTGTGTTATTTTATACAGTTTACATTTCCACAGCTTTACCGCAGTTCCATTAATTTTATTCACGTTTTTTACAGTACTTTTAACTTAAGCGCACGCCGTCTGAAATCTCTCCGTTTTGACCTGGGTCGGTTCACGTGATTCATCACCATCTCACCTCATCCCGCAAACGTGGGTCGTAGTCGTCAGCGTCGCATTGGAGGTACCAGTAGTCATTATCACGATGCACGTACCACAAGCAATCAGTCCTTCACTGCTCTCAAATGAATTTAACACGCATCCCCACTGTTTATGCTTCACATCTACACCTCATGCTACAAGAAGAATAAGATGGGATGAGACGGTGAATACGGGTGATATAATTATTGCGGCGTGAATCATGAGTGGTTGGAAGGGCCGAATGTAAAACGGGACAGCGTTTCCTAATTTGTCAACCTTTTAAAATAAAGTTCCTTGGTTCGATCTGTCCCCACTAACACGTACAAGTGCGGAACTACCACGCGTATGCCATACATATAGATGGGAGGGTAATAATGCCTGGATCATATAGAAGTGATAGAGTTATACCAATACAAAATATATGTGGGAGAGTTATACCTGTATCAGATATATGTGGCAGACTTATACCAATACCACAGATAATTGGGAGAGTTATAGCTGTATCAGATATATGTGGGGGAGTTATGTCCGTTTTACTAATATCACATATATGTGGAACAGTTACATCAGGTAAGTCTGGGAGAGTTATACCACTAGCAGATTACCATAGGGTACAAAGTACACGGTCAATGACAGCAGTCTGGCGTATAACGTCCACATTTTATTAAAAGAAACACAGCCGACAGCGGTGGTGGTGAGAGAGAGAGAGAGAGAGAGAGAGAGAGAGAGGTAGAGAGAGAGAGAGGGGTAGAGAGAGGTAGAGAGGTAGAGAGAGAGAGAGAGAGAGAGAGAGAGAGAGAGAGAGAGAGAGAAGGCGTGATCGCCCGAATTCCCCAGTACCAGGTACTGTCACCAACGATATAAGATCAACTCTTGACATTTCCCGTGACCTCTTGACTGATAGATGTGACAGACTCAAGTGGCTGGAATCTCCCCGGAGGAATAAGCAGACACAATCAAACTGAACTATTCAAACACAGCCCAATGGGTCCAGAAGAAACCAGTGATAGTTTCGAACTTTTCTGGTTACTGCTAAATTCCTTTGCTACTGCACAGGCTGAATATCAAAATGAGAAAACCTACCCCTATTAGACCCTCCACTGTACATCTATAGAGGAGGTGGTAACTGCCAAATAGATCTATTTACACTTGGAAATATTATTACCATCGGTTTACAATGTACTGATACAGGGTGTATTTTTAATGACTGTGCAGTTTTTGAAAATACAGCCGTTCCAAGTTTTGTATTTATCTATTATGTTGCATTGTGATGCATGACCTCCACAGTAGGTAAATAAAAAATTTGGAACGGCAATATTTTCAAAAACTGCAGTCATTAAAAATACACCCCATACTTCCATCACTGTATCTATATGGTGCATGGTGTGTTGGAGGAGTTCAGCGTGGCCGAATGAATAAACGCGCTCGCTTTTAAACTTCCGGTGTGCTGATGCCGAGGTAGCGGGTTCAACCCCTACACTGATCAGTTGGGACTAAAAATCTGATTTCTAGTCCTTAACTTGGGGACGTATGTGAATGGTTCACAGAAGACAGAATAGAAAAGAAAAAAACAATGCCACTCACATTCATTATCTTCAGAGGTGCCCAGTTAACTGGCATGGGCGATAATGCTTCTTCACATCTCGCGTTCTCCAACAGAATGTCTACTGAGATTACGAAATGGAAATGTGGCTAAGGAAGCAAGACGCCGACAAGGCATTGTACAATGTAGTCTCTGGCAAACACAGATAAAGGGGGTGAGATGGCGTAACGGTTAGAGGTTCCGCTGACACGGGCACGAGCGCCTCGGACAACGGTTAGATGCCTGGGTTCGACGTTCGCTATTGGGGGAGGGGGAAGGGAGAGACTTGACCCACTATTTGTCCGTGCACTCAGTCCTGGAAATTGTGATTTTCCTGACACTTTTTATACTGAAAGCAGTTTCGTGCTATGGGCTTGTTTTTAGTTTCTGAAACACAGGTGAGGCCTAGACATTTTATCTACGGAATATGAAATAAAAGTATAGCCTGTACGAGGCGTGGCAACTGCGTAGACTAAACGCCTTTATACTCCATCTTGAAAACAGTAACAACTGGCATACTTGATGCCTAAAGAGCAAGAGGAAAACAGAGAAGTGGATACCCATACAGCCTAGCCAAACGGCATAATCTGGACAAGAACACGCACGCCCGATCATAAACCGCGGCGGTCGTTTGAGATGGCGAACCATCATCGCTCAAGTCTACCGACATGGCACATGATAATGGTGGTGATGATGTTCATCACGTGTAGATAACATAAAGAAGATTGTATGTTTTCCAAAAGAATAACTGGGGATAATTTACGGTGCGGTATAATAGGCTAAAGTGCAAATGGCAAACAGGAAATAAATCAGATTTAAGTTTCCGCAAGTTGGCAACACTATTTTCTGCAGCTGGAGCTCGTTTACTAACAGCATATCGTGTTACCGCGCGCCTGATTATCATATAGTTAAGACTTGAAGCGTCTGCGCCAGTTGCTGAACCCAATGATTAAGAACCTACAAGCGTAGAAATAGTTTTAGAAGAGATCGTAGCATTCCGAGCAAACCCATAGATGACCCGTCTGTCTCGGCAAACGTACGTTGCAGATGCTGATCGTTCTGCTTGCTAACAGGTCGGATTCGTCCCATTGTATTCCCATCCTTAGGAACCTTACTCGAGAGGCCATCCACCCACCAGCCATCAGATGTTTTTTCAGCTTGTCTGCTCATTGTCCACGCTTCACATCTATACAAAAGTACAGGTTCTATGTAGCACTTCAACACTTTTTCTCGTTTTAATTTATATCTTTTTATTGGTCAGTATGTTTTTCATCTTGCAAAAGGCTACCTTCGCAATGGCAATTCTTGCTCCAATCTCATCAAAGCATCTCCCATCTGATGTTATGACTGTTCCGAGATAACTGTACCGATTCACTTGCCCATTTACTTCTATATTACATTGTGGTATTTCCTACTTCCCAGTGACGACCATAATCTGTGTCTTCTTACAATTCAATTTTAACCCTAGTTGTTCACTGTGTCTACTAAATGTTGCAGGTCCTGTTCATTGTCTGCAATCAGGACTGTGTCATCTGCATGAGAGACAAGCATCCTTAAATATGTTGCTTTATCTGCTAATGTATCTTCAACTGGCATTAATTCATGGATAGTCTTCAAATTGTCCCATCGTCCACCTTGGCTGTTCTACCTATTTGATCCCCTTGCTGTCAACAGATCCGCTCGCTTGTTACCTCGAACACGACCTGGAAATATATCCACGTAAGTCTCTGTGGAAGCCGAGCACCCATTCATACCCCACCTGTCCATTTTGAACCTTAAGCAATACGGATTGACCATGAAACACTACGACTTCACTGGCTCTGGGGTCGACCCAGCCTCATAATAATGGAAGGAATTGCGACGAGGAAGGGAACTGGTCATACCACCTCGTATGTCGTGGCTTAGAATATGTGAAGAAACATTTCACACCCCATGGGCCATATCTGGTATAGGACTACCTTTACCTTATGTAAGTCAAACGCGATGGGAAGAAGTATATTAAAAAAATCAAATCGGGAAAATACTGCGGACAGAGTACACAGAAATCACGCCAGTTTACGAGACAGGCCCGAACACAGAAGATGGCTGCAAGATAAAAACAAGACAGACACGACAGCTGAGTTTTCTGAGATCACATAAGCCATGTTGTAACTTTGATATTCCGCTGTTGCGGGGGCTTGCATTGGACGTGTTAAAACCCCGACATGATTAGCACCGGCATGTGAGCTGTCGCTCCACCGTCTCATGGGGGGATAGGTATTCTCGTAAAGCCAGTGCCGAGAGACGGGAGCCACGCAGACACTAGATAATGAAAGGGGAGGACATACGGTTAAATTGAGGTATGCCAGATGGGAAAAAGAATCTGATATGAGTGTGCGTATGTATGTGCGCCAGTGAGTGAGAGAACAGGGAAACTACACATGCCGACAAGAAGAGAATATTGTGAAGCTCTCTTAGATTCTTAAGAGTGGCAACATGTTTGCGCTATATGGAACGTGTGATTGGAGAGGGCGGGACTGTATAAACTAGATGTATGTGGGGAGTAAACACATAAACGACCTTTTCTATACGCCTTAAGGAGTTTTGGGCAGATGGTGCAAGCCCCACATTTTTATAGACCAATCCGCACCGCACTCAAGGGATGATATCACACCGGATGTCTGTACTTCCCAAGGCATTTTCTAGTACTCACTTTAAGCGGGGTGGACCTGATAGCCAATGTCAATTTGTTGGTAAAATCTCTATCTCGATGGGGATTTGAACGTACGACCACCGACTAGGCAGGCAAGCATGCTAGCCACTGCGCTACCACGTCGTCCATACAACCTTATGCTTTTATCAAACTACCCATGTACATGTATAATAACTATTTACTCTACCACAGGTCAGCGTGGCCGCGGGATGTAATTATCTTGCGCTTAAACTTCCTGTGCGCTGACGGCGATGTGCGGGATTTATTCATTACAGTCAGACTTCAACGCTGACTTCTCGTTCAGAAAGCACTGGCAAACTACTGACATTAAAACTCCCCGGTAGTAAATCAACTTGGGGTTGTGGTTGATTGCAAAGGACATGTGAACACACGCACGCACGCGCGCGCGCGCACACACACACAATTCACTAAACATGTCACTGTTCTCAAAAAAATACTGAAGAGTTTTGGCCACCATGGACCATCACTTTTAGGAAGGTAAAATCCCAACTACACCTCCCAGTGATAGAGGATGAAAAAGTGTTGAAGTGCTACATAGAACCTGTACTTTTGTATGGATGTGAAGCGTGGACAATGAGCAGACAAGCTGAAAAAAAATCTGATGGCTGATGGGTGTGGCTAACGCAGCACTGGGGACTGAGTATCCACCGGAATAAGTGGACAACTCTGCAGCTGAGCAGAGCAGGGCACTCACTTGTCTTGACAGTCAGAAATGGTTGTCAACGGCAGAGGTAAAAGACCACCATGTGGGTGTGGAAGGCTAGGGAAAACCACCACATTATCTTCCCAAGATTTCATGGCAACACAAATTTCAGAACTAGTGAACGGCGTTAATGGCTGTCTTAGGACATCCTCGTCCGGTAGGGACAGTCATGAGCCACAGGTGACACCAGACCGTCATCCAGCTACTGACAAGAGAGACACTGGAGAGCACCGCGACAACTGGAAAGATGGAGGGGAAGAGAGGCAGAGGCAGACCAAGAGAAATGATGCTTGGTAGATTGAGACGGTGGCATGGAGGGATATTATCAGCAGAGTTGACCCAAAACACCAAAGATCGAGATCTGTGGAGAGCCATGAACGCCTACGCCAGCCGGCAGGGCACCCGATGATGATGAAACATGTCACTGCGTTGGGGATATCTCTACACCCGCCTCTCTGTCCGTCCTCACCCTCCCAATCTCCACATATCTACCTACCCAACTAATTTTTATATACTACCAGGGCGCACTCGCTGCACCTTTCCTGCGTATATCATCCGACGCGTCCATCTATATATACTTATTACAGCCTCCCCGATATGTTATGATAATCGCCTTATATGCTGGCGGAATGCTATGATACCGTCTCATATGCCCAAAAAATGTGGAAGCCGCTATACAATTACATCTCCCTGCACGGATCGCCCTGGGTATATCACCCCAAGAGGGAGATTGCGGTAGCGCTGCGATAGGGGAGTGAACCAGAAAATAGGTCAAAGTAATGCTATACTGATAACTTCGTTTCAGTTCTTCTTGGATGTGAACTTTATATTTGACGCGCAACATGTTTGCGGGTAAAATCGCAAATGTATGTTCATAGAATCACTGATAATTCGCGGTTGCTGAAATGATGCGAGTGTACTACACAATGTGACAACGGTAGGAGATAGCATAACTGTGAAAGGCGAACGTGTTGGAGAACAGTCTATGGAATGTGATAACAACAGAACTTATCATCTGCGAAGTTTAAATTTAGCAGAGAACATTCTATGAAATATAACGCTTGTAGGGAGTATCTTATGAATGTGACAATTGTAGATGTCCTATGTAATGTTAAAATTGTAGAGATTATCCAATGTAACGAGACAATTAATTAAGCGAAATATGACAATGGTAGTAAAAATGTTTCACGAAATGTGACAATAATATAAAGGAATCTAACACTGTCACAGTGAACAAGACAAAGATATGCTGTAAAAGGAGCACCTATGAGATCAGTATTAACAAGCCTATATACAAAAGAAGCAATGTTGGATCAACCCAAGGACGCTCCAGAAAACTTGACCGTTGTGCCGGTTCTGAAACAAGTTTGTAGCATCGCTACAATCACCTTGGCTTTGAATTATACCTATAAAGCAAAGTGCCACAGTCTAGACTAAATGTCGTCAGCTTTATATAAGATGTGTGAATGCTAATCAGCAGAAGTGAGTATCGCAGATATGTCAGTGTCAGCTATCAACACAAGTGACCAGTCATTAGACCCAGACTAAAAGCTAACACGAGAAAGCGTGAAGAGAGTACACCCGCTGGCAGTTTAGCCCCAGATTTTAAATACGCCGTGGGCAAAAGTGAATTTCACTTCACAGCATGTAATGCCATGTGTGAAGTGAACTCGATATGTTATTGTGAGATATGGAAGGCAACATTTTGGACACTAGAATTTTAGATAAAGGGAAGAAAGGGTGTTGTTTTATTCCGCTATTGGAGAAAGACATGTAAAGTAGTCAACAAATAACTGTCATAAACTGTCAACTTACTGCCTACAGCACCTTACAGTGTAAGGCAGGGGAAGGGGGTCTTGACCCTGAGGTATTAAGGCCGCCTAGCTAGTGCAGTCGCCGCGAACTGCGCAGGTCAGAGTTTTAATTTTGCTCCCGACGGAAAAAAATCCACACCTTATCACTAACTACCGGGCAAGACGTCAGAAAGTCCCCCACACCATGTAAAAGTACAATGCTCATTTTTACTTGGCTCTACTCAGTAAGTACAAGTAGTAAAGGAACCCCGTTTCACGTCACACGGCGTGTTGGTTTTACGGTGCCAGTCCCATAATTTTAAGGCCGATCGGCCCTCGATTGAATGATGTGGTCAGTAACACGTCTTTTACTTCATATGACATTTGCTGGTACCCATTTTAGGCTGGGTCGATCTGGGAGCATAGGTCAGTCAGGGTGGGAAGAATCCCTCAACGGGGATTCGACCATACCAGACTAGCAGGATAAAGTGTGCTAACTACGGCGATACTGGATGTTTGTTAGCATGTACTTATATGGGGATGGCTAGGGAATCTCCGTCTTCCGACAATGTGTTCATGGACCAAGCTGTACACCCTTTATTTAGCTAGCTATATATATATATATATATATATATATATATATATATATATATATATATATATATATATATATATCATCATCATCAAGTGCCCTGCCGGCTGGCGTAGGATTTTATGGTTCTCCACAGATCTCGGTCTTTGGTATTCTGGGTCAACTCTCCTGATGATATTCCTCCATGCACCGTCTCAATCCATCCAGCATCATTTCTCTTGGTCTGCCTCTGTCTCTCTCCCCCTCGACCTTTCCAGTTATCACGATGTTCTCCAATGTCTCTCTTCTAACCACATGACCAAAGAAAGCTGTTTGTCTCTTTCTTATTGTTGTATATAGTGTTCTAATTTCATTAGCCTCTTTCAAGGAATCGTTGTTAGTTATTCTGGCAGTCCAAGGAATTCGCAACATTCGTCTTAAAAACCACATCTCTGTTGCTTCTAAGTTCTTCCTAATTTGTTCATTTACGTTCCAAGATTCACTGCCGTACAGCAAAACTGGTTCTATATACCATTTCAGCACTCTTCTTACATTCAATGATACTGACTTATTGCAGAAAATACTCTTCATCTTCTGAAATGCGGCTTTTGCCTGCCATATTATGCTCTCAATCTCTATTGTACATCTTCCATCTGATGTTATAAGTGCCCCTAGGTATTTAAAACTTTCCACTTTGTATATATGGTATATGTGTGTGTGTGCGTGCGTGTGTGCGCGCGCGCGTTTAGTTTGGGCACGGAACAGGCTTCACATTATAATATTAGAATTCTCGGTCCTTGGTGACAACAGGAGTTGTTCTTTTGACAACTTGTTATTGCTATTGCTTTAATTGCAACGCTTCCCCGTTTCGCAGGTATATTTACTAATCAGTGACAATGAATATATTCTATTCCTGCTATTAGCTGTTGGATTATAAGGTTTCCCATTCACTATGCTTCAGCATTCTGCGGTGAACTAACTAACCATCACCCTTCTTAATGAAACTTCTTTTCTAGAGAAATATCTGATAAGCATTTTACAAAGCTGCATCAAACCAAAGCCGTTTGTACTCAGGAATCAATCCACTACTGGGGATTGAGTTTTGCTGTGCTGCAAGCATGTTCTCTATCTGCTTGGAATGTCACATCGCTGGTATGCGCGTGTATATTTTGATAGGAGACATGGCATCCCCGGACACCGCTTGAGTTCCACAGTCGGTAGACCTTACTGGCATTCCTGGTCAGTTCTGTGGCACCAGCTTCAAGCTTCATATTTCCAGCATAAGAGCGGGCTGCCCGTACACTTTGGAGCTTCCCCGGCACACAGATTATAGTTTTCCCGATGTCGGGATTATATTTCCGTTGCTATCGCCTCTCAAGTTTCGTTTGGCGATTTTCTTTTGGGGAAATTGATTATTTTCTTTACAAATAAAGGTCGCGTCCACTTTAAACATGTTATAAGAGAAAAGAAATAGCAACAGCGGTGCAAGCTAGCGTTTAGTGTTGCACGTACAAAAATAAGTTTGACAGCCTTCTTTGTGTTTTAGTAAGATATTTGAAACTTAGTTGGGCCTTCTGTGAAACAAATTAATATCATTTCAAAGTAATCTTTAGATGTTTTAAAAGAGGATACACCGAACAACAGAAAACATGTGAAAGCTGTAACTTTTTGATTCAAACTCATCCACTTTAGATGATGGGCAGTCGCAATAGCGCATTGTCCATGTCGTTTGCTTGCCGACCAGGTGGCCATATATTCAAATATCTTTGCTAACGGGACTTTTTCGCGGTCATGCTTCTTTGGCACAGCCATGAATGGAGAAAGCTACTACACGGAAATAGAGATGTACGAACATAGTAAGTCAAGATTATCTCCGTCTTGACGGTAGGCATGGCACCCATCTTCCCTCACGTTTCATGTGTTCAGATTGGTCTAATAAACCACTCACGTCCCCTTTCTGGGACCGATAGACGAGAAGATGATCCCCCTCGGCAACTGACTATATTACCCTCCCTGTCTCATGCAGTCATGGAAAATATGGGCTCAACACAGCCACGCCCCAATCTGCCCTAGTGGCATGTAAAGGATACGTTGCTTTTTACTTTTACATTGTTGGCGTGCATCAGCCAAAGGTCGTAAAGTGAGCGTTAATGGGTAAATACAAATAACAGGGTCTTGGCCCACGAATATGAGAGAGAGAGAGAGAGAGAGAGAGAGAGAGAGAGAGAGAGAGAGAGAGAGAGAGAGAGAGAGAGAGAGAGAGAGAGAGAGAGAGAGAGAGAGAGAGAGAGAGAGAGAGAGAGCTGCTCGCCCCGGAATTGCTATTGCCGCTATAATTGCGTGTGTTCTCTTTTCATAAAAAGTGTAGCACGCATACATGATGCATTACCAACGGTTAGGCCACACATTTCATTGTTACTTAACCTAACCTTTTGGCCATATCAAAAACCTATTTTATACATACAGCACTAGTAATAACACTGTTCGTAGGTAGTCAACTTACTAAATGAACGTATGAGGCGCCGAGGTAGAGCAATGGCCGGCATGCCTATCCGGCTGTCTTGTTTTCACATTCCCTTTGAGGCGGCTGTTTTTACTTTTGCTTGTCTCCCAGGTCCACACAGTCAAAAATGGGTACCATAGAATTTCATGGAAAGTACAGGCGGCCGGCGTGATACTGCCCTCATCACCAGTCGAGCTCCCATTAGTATTTTAAAGAAATGGGGCCAGCACTGTATACCAAATACGCATCAACGCGATTAAAATGGTTCATTGCTTTCTTAGGCAACAATTCTTCTTCTTTTTCTTCTTCATCATTCCTAGTCATTGAGGTTCTTTGCTGCAGATACTAGCCGTCTCCATTCGTCTCTCTGGTTGGCCTTCTCTTGCCAGTCGCTGATTCCAAGTGCTTGTAGGTCTGTATGTATATTATTTCTCCACCGTCTTCTTGGTCTACCTCGGCGTCTACAGCCATTTATTTCTTGATTGTAAGCGAGTTTTGTTTCCCTATTATTTTCCATTCTTTCTATATGCCCCAGCATTGCAGTCTATTAGCCTTCATGATACCAGTGATTAGCGGGGACTTAAACATTAGGCAACAATTGTTCAAGTAAATTTACAAAAGAGGTCTGCGAGGAGGTAGACATGGTTATAACATTTAGTACTATTGCTGGAGCATGTCGGAGGGTTTAGATACAAGCAAGGCAGGGGAAGATGAAGAGGACGTGGAGGAGGGGAGGGTGGAGAGAAAGACCACTTGGGCAAGGAGTTGCCAAGCTGTACTACTACTACTACTACTACTACTACTACTACTACTACTACTACTACTACTACTACTACTACTACTACTGCTGCTACTGCTGCTGCTGCTGCTGCTACTACTACTACTGCTGCTGCTACTACTACTTCTTCTTCTTCTTATAACTATCATACATACGATATTCGACGCCATTTCTCTAAACTACGTCTCGCTAGACCGCTCAGCTACGAGCCTGCGTTCACCAACAATCATCTCACCGGAACACAGTTTAAGAACCGCTCGGCATCAAGCCTACGATCAGCACATGCATCTCACAGAAACACAGTTTCCGAAACCATTTGACGAGTCCATCAACATTCATGTGTCTGAGCACATTATAAGTACATTCGCAGAATATGTCTGGTCCAGTCTGACAATCTTAAATGCCTCGGGTAACCCCTGCTGCATATACGATACTCGCCTTTGTCTCCAAATCTAAACTACACCTCGCTGGAAACAAGTTTGAGAACCGCTCGACAACAAGCCTACGTTGATCAACATTCACGTGTTTGAACACGTTATAAGTACACGTGAAGAACGTCTGGTCCAGTCTGATGATCTTAAAGTGCCTCGGGAAATCTGAACGCGCCGACCAAATTGTTTTCAAACGAGCACTTGTGCACAGGAGGCGCTGTTATTCTTCTATCACTGGCCGGAGTGGATGAGCGTGGCTCGAGGATTTCCGCCCAGTTGGGTCTCAAATTAACCCTGCGATCGCTGGGATTAAAGACAGCGGAAGAAATGGCTACAAAAACAACAGTGGGCTCGCGTGGGAAATATGATTTGGAGACAAATATGTCCAAACCATACTCCCCCTGTTGAGTTTAAGCAGCAACAGCAGAGGGGTAAACGAAGTGCCGGATTTTATTATGTCCAACACCGTTTAGAAACCACGCGAAAAGCATAATAGGACATTAGACATAATAAAGACACGGGTAAAGAAAATCAACAGAAGAGAAAAACTCTACATATTCAAGCAAATCACCCCATTCATCCCGATGTTGGCTGTGTTTATCTGTTTATAGCGAAATTGCGATATTCATATTCGTATTTAGCGCGGCATTTGTGAAGCCAGGTGTCTTTTTCACACACAGACACACTCACTCACTCTCTCACACGCACACAAGCTACATAAAGTCCATTTTGTCGGACCACGCCCTGAAAGATATGGTATCACAACTAATAGGACAGGGGGATGATGGTGACGATATCGGTTTGTTTGTTGTTGTTTTTTTCCTGGAAAAGGGGGGAGGGAGGGGAGAAGAGAGAATTGGCATTAACATCGATACAAACCTTGCACTTTTCAAACTATCAGTAAACGGTTACAATCACAAGACAACAAGGGCAGCATCAACAAAATGGCCACTTACCAATATAGGCATTCCACACTTCGTTGAGGTCCGCGTGCTGGGCCAGGCATCCTTTCATTGTGTTCAGACAATAGTTGCTGCATGGTTTCGTCGAGGTTAGTCCTCGACAGTAAGGACAGTAGGTCATCCGGACAATCGCTTTTAGGCAAGCATCTGCTGGGGCGATCTGGAAAACACATGCAAAGCGTTTCAATGCCACATAAAAGGAATAGATCAAATAAATTACAAAACTGTTACTACGCACTCTGTACCATTATTACAGTCTGCCGGAAGGGGCATGGTTTAGATTTCACCAAGTTCTTCTTCTTCTTCTACATTCCCTTTCTCTATCCTCCTCCTCCTCCTTCTTCTTCTTCTTCTTCTTCTACATTCCCTTTCTCTATTCTTCTTCTTCTTCTACATTCCCTTTCTTTCTTCTTCTTCTTCTTCTTCTTCTTCTACATTCCCTTTCTCTATTCTTCTTCTTCTTCTTCTTCTTCCCCTTCCTATTTCTTCTTTCCTCATGTTTCTTCTTCTTGTCTTTCCCCTCTCCTTTCTACTTCTTACTTTCCTATTCTTTTTCTACTTCCCGCAATGTGGTGTATTCGATATATTAACCAGTCGGTATACATTATTAATTATAAACCAGTCGGTACTGTACTCGAGGGGTCACTACCCCATCGGCCGCTTTTTTTCCTCCCATATTTCCTGGTACCCATTGTAGGGGTTCGACCCCGGGATCTCAGGTCAATTTAATAATCCGCCCCGATGGGGATTCGAACCGTGACTACCAAGCCGACATGCAAGCTTGCTAGCCACTGAACTACCGCCACTCCTTCACCAGTGGCAGTGTTTGATGTTTTTCTTATTTGTGTCATTCCCCTAGTCATGATGAATCTATCTACCCAGCCTTGAAAAATTGCTGCCCGATTTTTACCCGGTTTTTGCTGCAAAGAAAAGCAGCGAGAATTTGCGCTGGTCACTGAATTACTCTATGTAAACTAATATATGTGCAAACCTAACACCTCACAATCCTAGTTAACGCTCCAGATTTCTGTTTACCGTAAAATGTCTGGCGTCGTCGGAATACATACATTGTTACGTTTAGATCATGAAAAAAACAAACACACTTCTTCAGTTCTGTTAGTAAGTCGTTTACAGACTTGGGCGTTATATAAATCTAACAAGCAGGAGACATGGTTACACAATTAATCCATCCATTACAGGATATTACGATAAACAAGAAATTGAACATGTCTCAAATTCTGAATAAATTTAGCGCCAATTAACAACAACTATATAGACAACATATGTAAAGAAACCAGCCAAACAGACACCGCAAGAACACAGCATGATGAGAACACAGAAGAAGAACCATCTGCAAATCTAACCATTAGAGAACTCCTGTTTGCGGATGACCAAGCATTAATAGCAAAATCAGAAGATGAATTACAAGACCACATGTATAGTGTAAACTAAATGTGGAGGGAACATAACATGAAAATTAGCACAAGTAAAACAGAGGTAATGACTATAACTAAAGAAGAAAAAACAACAACAATTCACCTAAACGAACATCCGCTGAAACAAGTAAAGAGTTTCTAAGTATCTAGGAAGTAAAATATCATCAAATGGCAAATCAGAAGACGAGATCAAAAATATATGCAATAATGTAAACCAACTCATTGGACAAATGGCACCAATACTGAAAAACAAACATGTATCAATAGTTATTAAGAAAGCACTTTACAACACACTTTTACACAGAGCGTTTGAGACGTAAGATTGTGCCTGATGGTGGAAATGACCATGTTTTCACGTACATCCACTGTGGCCACACTCGCCACCGCCATGGGTCGTAGTTATTAAGCCTTTTTGAAACACAATGTACTAAACTATCGTCTGTCAAGACGGAAAGGTGCCAATGTACAATATGTACTTTACAACACAATCTTCCTACCAACTCTATACTACCAATGTCAAACCTGAACAATGACAGAAAAAGAGAAAAGAAAAATCACAACAACAGAAGTAAGATTCCTGAGAAGAATACTCAATGTATCAAGAAGAGATAAGATCAGAAATGAAGAAATCAGGACTAAAGTTGGGGTTATAGCAGCGCTAGATTTTATTAGAAGGCAGCAATTCAAATGGTTTGGCCATGCAAGTAGATTACCAACTAGTAGTAACAGTATACCACAAAAAGCAACGATTTACAGACCAGATGGAAGCAGAGGAAGAGGCCGACCACGTAAACGATGGACGGAGAGAATAGCAAGAGTCCAAGGGAAAAACGATATATGAAGCCCATAAGCTGGCACCCTCCCGCTGTTTATACTTCACCTCGATACCGCAAGGTACAAGAGGAACACGATGAGATTAACAACAATATAGACCGTCCACACATAACAGTCTGGAGATAGGCCACAGCAACACATAGGTTAACAACATTAAGAACCCATGGCACACAACACCAGCAAAGAAATGTAAGTAAACATTTTAAGTACACCTTGAATGTGGTGAACTGCGGGCGATATTGCAATGACCACAGTAGAAACGCCAAGCTTTTGAACTTAAATGTTAAGAAACAAATTTAGAACATCGTGGATCAGAAGAACAATGCTGACATTCGACAAGAACATATTGAACAATACTGGCTCATGAACAGCTTCATGTCTCCGGCACTGTACTACTCAGGTCGTATTAATATCAACTGGAGAACCCCTTTAGGCCACTAAGCCATGCACTGACATGTATTTTTTTTGGCGCTCTTAGAAGCAGAAGAAAGAAGGAGAGACTAAAGGATATACTAGACCAGTGGTTCTCAACCTTTTTTGGCCCGTGCCCCCCTTCACCATATTTTCAGAACGTCATTCCCCCCCCCCCCTTCCTATCAAAAATTTGGCCCGTGCCCCCCCCCCTTTTCACCGTATTTTCAGAACGTCATTCCCCCCTTTCATATTTCCTATCTAAAAATCCCCCACCCCTATACAGTATACGTAAAAATGTAAGGTAAATTTAATAGCACATACTAAAACAAGTCTAGACATCCACATAAAACATGATTTGTGGGTCTACTGACTTTATAAAATGAATTTTAGAAGGATGAGACTTACTTAACTGTAAAGAATGAAGGGAAAAACAATATCAAGTAATCAGTTCTTGTATTAACACGATCTTGAAATGGTCTTCATTCCCCCCCCCCCCCCCCCCGGAAATCCTAAAATTCCCCCCTGGGGTAGGGGGGAATTCCCCACCGGTTGAGAACCACTGTACTAGACAATATGAAAATTGAAACCTAGTTACTCCACCGGAATTCTAACCGGTCGCCTCCAAATTACGACAGTCAGTGCCTCGCTACAGGAACAGGTGTACTTTGCCCCGTGCCCAACTGGACACCCCAACTCTGGACATTATTTACTTTGAACATATTAAACGTCACATTGGCCAGGAAAGAAGAGCGATGAAAGGCATATTTACCGAAAGAAGAGGGGGAGATCGACCAACATGAAAGTAATGTGGACACGGGACATTAAAGACTCCTGAGGCGTGACAATGCATAGGACAGAGCAGAGGTTCCAAAACCAAGGCCCGTCGGCCACTTGTAGCCCGCCAGCTGTCAAAAAATGGCACGCGAGGCCTCGTTATTTAATATAATATATAGTATTATTGGAACAGTTTCTTGGCCGCACTATATTAAAATATCATTGTATCATTCACCAAGAAGCTCTGTGTGGAAAGACATTAAATCTAAAACATGTCATGGATGTTGTTCTGAGATATGTGAACAAAATTCGAAGTTAGGCGCTGAACAGGCATGAGTTCAGACAGTTTCTATCAGACCTGAACGAGAAATACGGTGAGCTACTGTTACACTGTGATGTCAGATGGCTATCTAAGGGGAAAATTCAGTCACGCCTCTGGGCACTGAAAAATAGTGTTTATCTGTTTTTGTGTGAAATAAATGAATTGCCTACAGAATGGGAATGTCTGCTGAACGATGACTGGCTTAATGACCTGGCATTGTTGGTGGACATCACGTCTCATTTAAACTCTTTAAACGCGAGGATCCCGTGAAAACACAAACTATTCACAAATTTGTGCGATGACGCTTCTTCATTTAAAATGAGACTACGACTGTTTATCGGACAGCTTACTGCAGGGACTTTAGAGGCGTTTCCAACTCTGAAGACGCTTGTGGTGGAAAAGAAATGTGACTCGTTACAGTACAAAATAAAAGTTGAAAGTCTTCTGGATATCTTTCAGTTGAGATTTCAAGAGTTCACAATAAAGGAGGATAATGTTGCCCTCTTCATAAATCCGTTCGTATTTCCTGATGCCAAGCTCTATCAATTACAGCAAAACCTTAAGCATGAAGTAATTGATTTGAAATGCAATTCTGCACTGAGATGTAAATTTACGGAGCTGCCTGCTTCACCTTCAGCTGATCATGAGTTCATTCTGGCGACTATTGCCTGTCGAACAATTTGAACACTTGCGTTCATTCGCCCGAGTAATACATTTGTCCATTTGGTTCGACTTACAGATGCGAGCAGTCATTTTCAGCAATGACCGTTATAAACAACAAGCAACGTTCCAGACTCACCGACAGTAACCTAGCTACGTTTATGACTTTGGGCACGACAGATTTGTGCCCAGACATTGATAAACTGGCATCTGAACTTAAGTAACTGGTTATGAAAAACAGTTACAATTCTAAATTAATTACATTAATAGCGATTTCGAAATGTATTGTTAAATGAACTTTTAATTGTAAACCAAAAAAATGACCGCAGTGTAGTACTAACATTGACTGCCTTTAAAGTTTTAGAATTTTGTTGACGAAAGTTAAGAAAGGTAAGAATGATATTGCATGACTTTTATAATTTTATAACGTTGGGCCCGCTTAACTACCGAAAATAGTAGATATGGTCCTCAGCTTGAAAAGCTTGGGAACTACTGGGATAGAGGAACTAGCGAACAACCGAGTCTATCCGCCAGGCCATGATTAGTGCGATAGTCACCAAAGTTAACAAAACATGGTGCACGTCCTTTACAGGACGTTGTGATCAAGCCCGGGTTGATTTTCTACGCTTTTTTACGTTCAGTAGTTTGTCATTGTTTTCAAGACGAGAGAGAAGTCAACATTTAAGTCCAACTTAATGTCAGTGTGGGGAATGAACCCCCTACCCCGCCACGAGTCCAATAGAATTTTAATAGCGATGGTCACAGCAATTCAGAGGTTAGCAGCATCAAAACCCCATGGCACAAAATCAACAAAGGAATGGCAGTAACAATTTAGAGTACTATTATCCTTATCTTTATTTTGAGTACTGTTATTCTTATTCTGCTATCCCTTCGGCCACGTCGACTTCTGTTCTGCAAAGTACTTTATGCATATATGATGATGATGATGATGATGATGATGATGATGATGATGATGATGATGATGATGATGCTTCCACATTAGAACCCAGTACGGTTGAACTTTAATAGATATTATCTTTTCAAATATGACAAACATTTAAACAGGGGGTTTAAATGCGAGAGCGTCGACTTTGCTTAAACCATATGGCTCGGCCTCTTTCCGTGGAGCAAAAACATCTAACAATGAAGCAAAATAAACTGACTGATGACTTTGGAATAGCTTTGTCAAGATGTCCGCTGCCCAGGTTGTGTGTGTGTATGAGAGAGAGAGAGAGAGAGAGAGAGAGAGAGAGAGAGAGAGAGAGAGAGAGAGAGAGAGAGAGAGAGAGAGAGAGAGAGAGAGAGAGAGAGAGAGAGAGAGAGAGAGAGAGAGAGAGAGAGAGAGAGATTACCATCCTATTCATCGCCAGTACTCTTAGGTTTCACGGGGAGCATCAAACCATAACCTATTCGGTTCCTTTTAGGAAATCAGCACTAAAGAACGCCATGTTCTCTTTGTATCCCTAACAGCATATCTGGCATTTTCTTTGCCAAGAAACAAGTACCAGTAACGCCACGCCATTAGCACTGCGGACACGAAGATGCAGAGATAGTCTCCTCTTGCAGTGATGTGATAAATGTAGTGATCAAGTGGTATAGATACTTGTCATTGCTGTGGGGTACACAAATTTGGACAGTGAATACACATGCGGGGACTAAAGTGCGGCTTTGGAAGGGCGATTATTATCGGCGAGCAGGGGAAATCGCGTGGCTAGAGAAGAAAGCAAACAAGGAAGTCTTGTTAAAATTGGGCGTGTAGATGGTTTTACTGGCGGCGATCATGGTAAGATAATTACGAGTGCTTGGTTGAAGGATGTAAACAAGTGTGTGGGGGGGGGGGGGGGAACGAAGAGTAATTTAGCTGTATACATTACAAAAACAGGGCGCTGCGGTGACAAACCTTCATCGGCAAACAACAACATGAAACAAACCTCAACATCAACAACACATACACAAACGGAAATGAGACTTGACATATTTGGTGCCAGACAAAAAGTAGGGTTGGACCAAAAATAATACACATTCAAATGAACAAGTGTTATAATGTAACTTTCAGCTCAATGAGCATTGAAATTGCGGAAGATACCATGAAAGATAACATCACGATGACCCTAGTATAGCGATATATTGTCTTTCTGTCCAAATCGGAGGTCACATTTTGGCGAGAAATAATCCTTTGGCACTATATCAGTTAAGTAACTACAGTAAGTAAGTATTATAGATCCGTTGAAAAATGAACATAACAAGCAGAATAACATGAAATATGTGGAGCCTAAATCGGAGGCTTCAACTTCAACGTCTGTTGTTGAAAGATGGGCATGGGGTGTTTGGAGTGAAAAGATATGAAGGGGTTAAAATGATACACATGAATGGACAGCACCAAGAGACGAATTTTTTTTTTTAAAGGGGCGGAGGGAGAGAGGAGGAGAAGAGACTATCTGAGAGCAAGGATAACTGAAAGTGCCGGAGACATTACAGCGGTCTGCCCTTGTGGGAATGGCAATGGGTGCCGATAATGACAAATCCATGGCGCGTTCAACCCATTAAAACGAGTACAAGAAGATGTTCGCTGCTGCACTGTGGAACACACACACGCACACACACGCACGCGCGCGCACACACACACACACACATGAAATAGCATACAGATATAAGAAATCAAAATAAGGATAAGGATAATAGCACTCTAAATTGTTACTGACACTTTTGCTGATGTTCTGCCATAGGGTCTTAATGCTGCTAACCTCTGCGTTGCTGTGACCATCGATTTCAAACTTTTGCTGCACTGCTGGTGGGGTAATGGGTTCAATCCCCACACTGACATTAAGTTGGACTTAAACGTTGATGTCTCGTTCAGAAATCAATGGCAAACTACTGAGCGTAAAACGGCCTCGAAAATAAACATGGGGTTGATCGCAACGTCCTGAAGCACAACACTTTTTTTTCTCATTGTAAATGATATCTTTTTACTAGTCAGTATGTTTTCCATCTTGCAAAAGGCTACCTTCGCCATATCGATTCTTTTTTCTTATCTCTTCAAGGCACCTCCCCCCATCAGACCGCCCTAGCTACTTTTTTTTTTTTTGGTTGCGTATCCCTTACGGGACGTTGCAGTCAACACCAGCATTTTTCAGCTGCTGTTGATGTACTAGGCTAGTGTTACGTTCGTAGTTTGCCATTGCTTTCTGAACGACCGGCTGCCATACCAGCACGTTATAACACAACGCGACACGGTCTGCTGCACAAATCAGTTGCAGCTGAGCTTCGAACGCCTAGTACCCGGCTCACGAACCGCGTTCGCAAGCCTTTGGCCACGGAGACGGCTACTACATAACTCATAAAAAGTTATGGTGATGAAAAGTTCAGCTGACCACCAAGACACAAACAAGTAACCACAGTGTACAGTGCCAGTAAACGGAACAACACTGAACTACGTAAAGAGTTTCAACTGTCCAGGGAGAATGATAATAACAGTTGGAAAGTGTAGCACAGAGATAACAGATACTAATCCAATCAAAGGCAGCATTCTATCAGATGAATACAAATGTATGTATGTAGCACATCTTTGTTCTAGAGTCAGAAAACTAGTTTTAGAAAGGGACGCAGAGGTGTTTCCAAGGCACCAGGGCTGGGTTCTATACTGGCCAAGACCTGTTGACGCGTCCTCGCCGAGCGTCCTGGGCAACAGGTCCCTTTGAGGTCCTGGTTAAAGTCAGTAGGATCGTTGATTCCTCCGAAGTCGGAGAGTGTCTGCCTGCACGGCGAGGAACCACCAGTCTGCACACCAATAAGCCAGACATGGGACAACGGATACTCACGCAAACATCAGGTCCTGTATGACATCACACTGATGTTGGACAACAGGATGTCTTCATCCGACATACTTCGCGCTGGAGATCACAGCCAGCGAACACAAGCAAGCAAGTTTTAGAATGTCGCCCCGTGTCCATACTGCTTTCTGTACGCCAGTGAATCACATTCTACTTCTGGCCTTCATTTTCCATTGAGGCATGGACCCCCAGCCAAACCAGGCCAAGCCGTTCTATCTTGTGCTATCTCCTGCAGCTCCCCCAAGCCCTACCAATACTATTCATCTGTTTGTAATTCTCTTCACCGCGTGTTTCCAGCTCGCATGCTATTTCGTTTGCCTTGTAGATCCCAGGCAAGAGAGTGTAGTGTCCTCTCAAGCGCCAATGTTTTTCCTTCACCTCTTGGTTCACTGTGAGATGTTTAGCTCTCTCCGTGAACTCTACATTAAAAGTGGCGAATGAAGTTCAATATTTTACTCTATTGTTATCTGGTCGGTGCGGGATAAGTTTCGCTGGAAGCCTGTTTATCACATAGGTGTTTGTCAATGGTATCTCTTATTCTCTCAAGAATTATCCTGCTTGATTTTTTCCCAGGCACTGACTAAAGCATTATTCCTTTATAATTTTCACAATCCCGCATGACCCTTTTTTAGGCAATTTCACCAGATATCCTTCTCTCCAGCCTGCTGATATTTCCTCGGTCTCCCAGACTCCACCAAATAATGTGTGTAGCAGTTCAGTTGAAGCGTCTATATTGGATTCTGTAGCTTCTACTGGGATACCGTCTGGGCCCACAGATTTCTCATCTTTCAGTAGTTTGATAGCTTTTCTAATTTCCTATTTAGATAGTTTTTCGCAGTTGATATCCAGTTCCACTTCTATTGGCTGGATATCAGAAGGGTCGTTTAGAACAGGTCATTTCGGAAGATTCTTAAAGTGTTCAACCCATCTGTTCATTTGATCTTTAATGTTGATGATAACTTTACCTTTACTATTTTTGGTAAGTCCACTTGGTTAATTATATTTTCCTACCAATTTCCTTGTGGTGCTGTCCATCCATCCATCATGTGCCATGCCGATAAGCGTACGCGGTTATGTTTCGCCATCTCACTCCATACCAGAGTTGTGGATCCGCTCCGTGTTCCTGTCTCGACCATGCCACGTGACCAAACCATCCAGGTATTTACTTCTCGGTCTTCCCCTTGGTCTCTTCCCTTCGATCTTGCCAGTTGTCACCAAGTTCTCCAATTCATTTCTTCTCATAACATTGCCCAAAAACTGTTGACTGTCTACGTCTAATGGCTCTAATCAGTTTACGATTTTCATTTGTTTCTTTAAAGACTTGCTCATTGGGTTTTCTGTCTGTCCATGGTATTCTTTGCTTTTTCCTCAGGAACCACATTTACACAGCCATCAGATGTTTTTCAGCATGTTTGCTCATTGTCCACGCTTTACATCCAATGAGCTGTAAAGCCTCTAATGTTTTCCCATTGATGCTGCATATTCTGCTTCTCTTGCTAGGGCATCTAAATGTTGTCTTTTTCCGCCCTTATATGCTACTGAACTTCTTTGTTAGCTTCTGCATATTTTCCCTGGACCCTGTAATACTCTCAGCGTAATATTTTCCTGAAGTTAGCGTTCTTCTTTCGCCAGTTAACTCCCATTGCGGCACAGTCCCTCAATCAACTCACTTCAGATAGATCACGTCCTTTCCTTATTCATCTCCGTGTCTAATTCTCTTGTCCCCATCTTTTTCGATTTCGTTGGCTCTGCTGGTTACAGACACAGGATTTTACAGTAATACTATGTTCAGACTTTCTCGGTGTCTTATCCAGCATGTTTTCCTCAAGTCTTGATTCACGAGTTGACGTTGCTTATACATTTTTTTTTGGTTCTTGCCAGCTGTTCCAGTTTTCTACATACATCTTACTCTGTTTTTCTGTGCCTCACTTGCCTACTATTTTTCACACACGGGTAATTTCACTCTTCTATTAAATTGGCATATACAATGTATCTTGTCTTCGCTTGTGGTTTTGATGAGCTAGTAACACCAAAGGCTGTCAACATCTCGTTTTTATCCCTACTTCCTTATCCACGATATTCTTATACTGTTCTCAAATACAACATCTCCTCTAACTCCAGTGACTTCATCATTTCATCACTCACTATCCAGCAATCGCATACAAACAGATCCCACAAAGCCTCTCAGTAAACGGATCGTTGTGCTTACGGTGATGTCTTTCTCACTACATAGGAAAAATACTCGGCCTTTTTAGTCATAATGAAGAAACCCAAATATTACCTACGTTTCGATGTAATTGCCAAACTCTTCTTCAGGTTCATGTGCGCATATAATTACTATATAATACAGGAGCAGTCACAACACTTTCGTAATCATTAGCTCAACCCCCACAAGAGATATTAATGCAGCAATAAACCAGCGACATGAATAATGAACGTTCTACGAAACGTAATCAAGCAATTACTGCCGGCACTTAGGCTGTCTTTCTATTGGAAATGAGCTGAGTCTGCTGACAAGAGCTCTCTTAAACAAGTAACAACCACAGCTGCTTCTCCTTGTGTACAAGAAGAATAAGGTGAGCCGTGGTAAGAACAGGCTTCCACTCAGGTTCCGGTAATTGTCTAGAGGCATTTCTCAAATGTAAGCCTGCAGCTGTTGCTAGCTTTGTGTGGTCCGAGCTAAAGAAGTAAATGCTTGTATAGATCTCTAACATGAATCTTAGCAGGCGCGATTTGCGCCCATGATTAATATTAAAGAAGAGACAAATCGCGGTTGCAGTATCACCAACTAGGTGAATTACTTTTATTTTAGAAAATATGTTTCCAGCTCTTATATTGCAATCAAATTTAAACGCGGTGCTTAATAATCAAAAACATGTATAATAAACACCTTGCTACCAATGCCTACTATATCCGCTGGCTAAATCGCAAGACAGGAAACTCATTACACGTAAAATGCTTCAAGAATGTTACCGGACTCCCTAAAAGAGATGAAATTAAACATGACATCAGAAACGGGGGCTGTTCAAATGAAGTTTGACGTAGACTTATCATCGCAATTTTGTTCTGCCTTTTAAATCGCATATTTTTCTGTGCGTGTTTGTTGTCACTTTAATGTAATTTAATTCAATGTTGTTGCACTGCTCGCTTAACCTATTTTATTGTGCTTTTATTAATATATCTCTTTTTTTTTTTTTTACTTTATTTATCCTACCATACTCTCATTTGTCATGTTCACTTTGGTTTCTTGTGTCCGCCACCTTTAAAATTTCTTTTGTCGTCTATTTCTTCACAAACTTATGTCTTCTTTTCAGTAATATCTTTTTTGTTTCATACCGTTTCATAGGGAGTTTTTCTGCATTTCCCATTGTTCGTGTAAGCTTTGTATTTTAGGCATTTCACTTTTTGTGTGTCTCACAAACTATGTATCGTTCTTTAATTTCTTTACCTGCTCTTAGAATATCTTTGTTAAGTCTAATGTTGTTCTTCAGCTATAAATATTTTCCTCTTGGCAATATAAAGCTCATTTGTCCACAAAGTGATATGTGATAACTGTTCCATTCAGTGTCCCTCCCACTTACAAATCAACATAAATAAATAGAGAAGAAAACATGAAAGTCCGTCACTTACCTCCATCACAGTGCTGACCACATCCCTACCAATAGCCAGGCCCTGAACAAACGTCCTGGCGGCTATGAACGAACGCTTGACGTGCAACGACAACTTCTGGGGTACGTCTCCGAAAGGTTTCAAATCGTTCATCCGCTCAGTGACACAGACCAGATAGTCATCATCGAACTGGTAGGTGGTATTTAATAACTCAAACATCCGCTGCAATAGCTTGCTAAAGAAATTCTCCATCACTTCCACCAGATTCTTATCCTTCCCTTTGTAGTAACCACGAAGGTCGTCGAAGAGCTGTGCAAATATTTGGGCGTTTTGTTGATAGAGTAATCCATAAGTTTTCACGAACATTTCGTGCAGATCTCTTCTCGCATTATCCAGTAGATCTGTGAAAAATTCTGTAAAGAGGAGAGATATAAAAATAAAACTGTTAAATGAACATATCAAGTAACACTGTGATGGTGACTTTTCAGTTCTTCTTCTTCTTCGTATTCGGTTTACAAATAAAAATACATACACGAAAGGTACTACTGTGGCAGTTTTTTAGTTCTTCGTCTTCAGGTTTTAAACAAAATAATACACACTCGAAAGGTACTGCTGCGGAGGCCGTTTTTTAGTTCTACTCCTTCTCCGTCTTCATGCCTTTATTCATCCGTCCGGTGTAGATTGTTGGTTCCCTGCTATCTCTTTAAGTGAAATTGTAATATTTGTGATTTTCATCCAAAACATTCGACTTCATCAGGGCATTTGCTGCCCGTGCTGCCTTCGCTGGTTGCGTCTAAGACATCCCACTGCCTTGGTGTGAGGATGTATCACAGTCCTCTTGATACCTAATGTTTACATCCCATCTAACCCATACAGCACCCACACATGTACGGCGTTCAGACTACAAGGGATGACAAGCTGGGCATCTAGATAGTCCCAATCATACAAGGAGTATTTCATTATTTCAAAACCGATAGCTTCCCCCCACTGTATTGCTATATCAGATCTGATTGTTTCCCACTGTATTGCTATATCAGATCTGAGTGTTTCCCAGTGTATTGCTATATCAGATCTCAGTGTTTCCTCACTGTATTGCTATATCAGATCTGAGTGTTTCCCACTGTATTGCTATATCAGATCTGAGTGTTTCCCACTGTATTGCTACATCAGATCTGAGTGTTTCCCACTGTATTGCTATATCAGATCTGAGTGTTTCCCACTGTATTGCTATATCAGATCTGAGTGTTTCCCACTGTACTGCTATATCAGATCTGAGTGTTTACCTCTGTATTGCTATATCAGATATGTGTGTTTCACGCTGTATTGCAGTATTAGATCTAAGTGTTTCCCCACTGTATTTCTGTATCTGATTTCAGTGCTTTCCATTTTACTAAGTACTAGCTTTGGGAGATTCCAGTAGGGCAGTCTTAAACAATTTTCTAACAACATTCTAGGGCTTAAAAAGTCTTCAAATAAAACTATCGGTTCAAACAAACGTGTAATAAAGATTTAAACAATAGTCCAAATAATCGTCTACCTAAACTTTCGGTTTAAACAATCTTCTGACAAAATTCTCGGTTTAAACAATCTTCTGATAAAATTCTCGGTTTAAATAGTCTTCTGACAAAGTTATCGATTTACACAATCTTCTGACATTTTAAACACATTTCTCCAATTAAACAATCTTCTGGCAGAATTTTCAGGTTAAACAATATTCTAATAAATCTCTAGAGGTGAGGGAGGGAGGGAGAGAGGGAGGGAGGGAGAGAGAGAGAGAGAGAGAGAGAGGGGGGGGCAAGACCAACTTCTGTAGCTGGCAAGTAACGTAACTCTAGCTTTGAAACATTGCAGAAACTAAACAACAGCCGCCCGTGTGATTGGCGGATGTATGAAAACACGACACGTGGAATGGATTCTGCAGTGCAAGAAAACTTTGGCTCCGATAAGCTATGATTTTCCCCATAGCTTATGGCTAGATAACTCACGCAGCGTTTGCAATTCATCAACGAAGCACAGGAGAAAAATATTAACTGTATGAACAGATATGGCCTGCATGTGTGTGTGTGTGCCTCTCTCTCTCTCTCTCTCTCTCTCTCTCTCTCTCTCTCTCTCTCTCTCTCTCTCCCCCCCCCCCCCCCCCCCGGTCGGTTGTTAGACAACTCGTACAGCGTTTGAAATTCATCAACGAAGCAGAGGCCAATACTGTCTGTAAGCAAACATGTGATGGTGGGGAAGGTGTGTAAGGCGGTTGGGTGGGGGGGGGGGTGTGTCCCGTTGTTAGTGTTTGAAGTTAGGTTTCCCGGGATAAATAATAAAAGTCGCTTGCCCAGACAGTCCCCGCGCCATGTACAGGCTTGCATTATTATTTCAGTTCCGACAGACCAACCAAAATATACCCCCGTTCTTTACTAAGAAAACGAACAATTATGTTGTTGAACCAGTGTATGTTTGATGCTTCAGTGCTGACGTAGGCTTTGGCCGCAACGTCTATTTTGTCACCTGTGGTCGTGTTCTAGTCCAGCTTACCGATTCCACTTCTCGTGTTTTGTCGATTCATTCATTGCAAGCAATAGCACCCTAGTCTCACCATGTGTCAGGCGGGCCTCATCTTAATCTCTCGGACACCTGTTCCACTCAAATGTTAACGATTAATGTAAACAGTCATCCCCCTGGGCCTTGCCTTGGAATTAGTTGACAATGAGGTGTCTAAATCCCATGGAGGATTTGCCAATGTGCTACCAATCTCGGCCTAATCCCAGCCCTGCCCGTGTGTGCTTTGTCGAATTAGGACCTGGTGTAAAGGAATCCTTTCCCGCTGTAATGCGTGTTGGGTATATTTTAGACACATCGGCAATCGACGAATGATGTCAATATCCTGCCGACCGCCTTTATTTCTCAGGAAATTTAATGGCACACATTTTAGGCCAGGGTCAGCTTGGAACCCAGGTCAGTGGGAGAAAAAAAATTCCCGTCACAAAGAACATTCCAATACACGACCGCCAGGTACGTTTGGTAGCCACTGAGCTTGCGCGACTTCAAAAATTACCCGGGTAGCTTGAGAATAAGTGAAAGCACTTTCACAGGTTTGAGGGTTCTAAACCAGTCGCTGGCGATTTGCGCAGAAATCAATGGCAAAATACTGCACGTAAATTTGTCTAGAAAATCACAAACCGCCCAAAAATGCACAGGTTGACTGCAATGTCCTGTTAAGGACGTGCAAAGTAACTCTTTTTTTTTTAACATTCTATAAAGCTTTCGGCAGATGTTAAGTTACATTATCGGTCTGGCACACCCCGCTGGTTTCTGAGCTTGGAGACGGGAAAGAGATCTCTGTAACACGATCCACATGATGATGGTATTTTAATACCGGGTTGAAAAATAAGTCTACTCACCAACCCCACCCGTATTGATGAAAGTAATTTGGGAGTTCAAACACCCTCAACACCAATTCATCGGACTGTAAGGGTTAAAACAGATTCTTCCAGAGGATTCATCAAACAACTATAAAAAAAACAGTATAAAACAAATACAAACCAGGCTGGATAGGAAATAAAGTGTTTTAGCTAAAATAAAGTAAGGTCGCACGCAATCTTGTCAATCACATGATACATCTGTTGTTTGGTTCCCGATATAAACCAAATTTCCGTACACTCACAAACATACCAGGTGCCAACTGCGAAGGGGCACCTAAATCTAACCCTTGGTGCGCCCCGTAGTTAAGATTGTTTTCATGCGTCTCTACCATGGCGTCAGAGAGTGTGTGCGTGCGTGTGTATAGGAGGGAGAGAGAGAGAGAGAGAGAGAGAGAGAGAGAGAGAGAGAGAGAGAGAGAGAGAGAGAGAGAGAGAGAGAGAGAGAGAGAGAGAGAGAGAGAAGTGCAACGACTTCAACCAGAAGAAGGAGAAGTAAGTACTACTTCTATTATCAGTCGCTACAAAATTAAACGGAAATTGCAACAATTTATCTTCGCACAAAATAAATACACCGCCGTTGATAGGTTGTCTAGGAACAAACACGCCTAAAATGTCCTTTTAAACCGAGTTTCTAACGTGGTATCTAAGTGAAGGGATTGGGTAAGTCGGCAGAAAAGATCTGCCCAGGAGGATTGGTTTTACAGATAATCCATCCATCAGAACAGAGAAGCACGCGGATACTTAAAACCGTGGCTAGGCTCAACACAAGTGTTTGCAGCCGGGAGCAAGAATGTGGCAAGGGTAAACCCAGAACCTGATCTTCAGGAAATGTCTCTACGGTAACTAAATGTATGGCAGGGTATCATGGTAGCAACGGGGATTAAACTGGCCACACAAGTTTCATACATTGTGAGAAACAGACGGTCTGGATCTTCACACACTGCTGACATATACTAGCCTCTACTTCTTTCGTCCTGTATCCCACACGAGAGAATCCTCACCCAACAACTTACTCCATGTCGCCTTATCCTGGGATATTCCACGCGACTTCGTCCATGTCCTCCCAATATAGTACATGTTTGTCTCTACTTATCCCCCATGTCATCTCCTCTCCACAACTGTGCTCTTTCACAATTTATATATAGTTCTAACACTCCACATGCTAATTCTGGAAAGTTCCCTAGGTGAAAGGTAGAACATCTGCATTCCGGACTCCTTGCGGCTTTCCCCACATCGCATCATGCCCCTTCTAGACGAGTCAATTTTCCTCTTGGTTAGCTTTGTTATTCTTTTTTTCTTTCAATTTAGACTAATTTGTGGTTAATTACATTTTGCAGTTAAAATTGTTCTATGGAATATGGAAGCCAGCCCCTTTCCTAATCCTCCGTCGTCGCCTCTTAGGGCAGGTAAGCCAGGTTACCGTGTATTACTATTCCGTGCTTCCTGTAAGGGAGCCAGTAAGACAAGTGCGAAAACCTCCGTAGTCACCTCTTAGGACAACACGGTAGGTTACATTTAACATTCTTTGAAGAAGAAGAAGAAGAAGAAGAAGAAGAAGAAGAAGAAGAAGAAGAAGAAGAAGAAGAAGAAGAAGAAGAAGAAGAAGAAGAAGAAGAAGAAGAAGAAGAAGAAGGAGGAGGAGGAGTAGAAGAAGAAGAAGAAGAAGAAGGGGGGGGGGAAGAGGTGACATTTAAGGCAGTCAGAGAAGGGACGCAGAGGTGTTTCCAAGGCACCAGGGCCGGGTTATATACTGGCCAAGACCTATTGACGCGTCCTCGTCGAGCGTCCTGGGCAACAGGTACCTTCGGGGTCCTGGCTAAAGTCAGTAGGATCGCCGATTCCTCCGAAGTCGGAGAGTGTCTGCCTGTACGGCGAGGAACCACCAGTCTGCACACCAATAAGCCAGACATGGGACAACGGATACTCACGCAAAACTCAGGTCCTGTATGACATCACACTGATGTTGGACAACAGGATGCCTTCATCCGACATACAGGACTTCGCGTTGGAGCTCAAGCCAACGAACACAAGCAAGCAAGCAAGGCAGTCAGATGGCAGATACTGCCGCTGGAATGCGAACAGTTAGTCCTTGTATATTCCAGGAACGGTATGAGCTCCCTCCCTCCTCAATATATCTTCACAGGCAATGCCCAGACTTGGAATCACACGATGTCCATTTTAGGAGGCCTGACCCAGCTCCGAGCCGTGCTCATCTTGTACAGAAAATCTTCCCAGTGATGTGGCCTGAAACTGAACAACTACCTTGATAACCAGACGCCTTAACCACTATGATACCGCGACTCCACACAGTACTGTAAAAATTAAAAGACACAACGAGACGCATTGGGTAAATTGTGAACGGTCTATATTTTGAGACCTCTGGGTATTTCGATGGCTGGTGTGGTAAATATAAAGCCGATCGCCTTTACTTCCTAGCATATTTCTTATGACCCATTTAAGGCTGGGTGGCGCTGAGTCTTAATTCAGTGGAAGAGAAAACCCCGCCACGAAAGGGATTCCAACTCAAGACCACCGCCCGGCAGGCAAGTGTGCTGCCACTGCGCTACCGCGGAACCTGTACTCCACACACTATACTATACTATACTATCTTCTTCTTCTTCTTCTTGTTCATCCGGGGTGTTTTTTCAGATGTGATTGCGGTGTGTTGTTATACACCCTTGGGCCAACTCATCCAACTTTTGCGTGCGTTTTTGACCAGGTTAGCATTCCTGGGGTATATTATACTATACTCCCTTGTGTTGCCGGGGCACGTAAGGGAAGCAAAGAATAGCAACACTGTAGCCTACCACGCATGTCGTAAGAGGCGACTAAGGAGGCTATGGTTCCGTCGCACTGCTACTGAGTGAGTGCGTGGCCCGACTCTGTGAGCTGTGAGTTTTGTGTGAAATGCTTTTGAATCTGCCTGAGGTTTTTTTTTTTTGGAATGTGACTGCATGTTCGGAGCGATGGCAGCTGGCTATGTCCCAGAGTTCACCGGTTTTTGCCTTATGCAGAAATGCGTGGCTGCTGGGCTTCTGGTTTACTGCCACTGCCATCGACGATGAACTGTATTTTCGTGGACTGTGTGGGTGAACATCTAGGAAACATCCAGATGGGAAAATGACTGCCGATTCCATCAGAGATAAACTGGATGTTTCGTGGGGGACTATTGTGTTGACATTCTGGCGGCGGCATTATGCACAGTGTATCTGTGCGGGCTGTTGTTTGTCGAGACTCCTGTCTTTTCCACTTTTCACATTGGGCAGTAGGGGAGCGTTTTGTGCGATATTCAATGGCACAGGAACGGAGCATAATGGGGACGACCCGTTGCTGTGAAGTTGGAACCGTGACTAACTAACTAACTAACTATACTATAACCACGCAACTTTACATCCACATAAACAAGTTTCTATGCAAACGGATACAGACCAACACAATTCATTATTTATGCATATATCACAACTCTCCACCAAAAACGCGCGCGCGCGCACACACACACACAGAGACACTAAAACGCACATAGACATTCATACACACAACATATCTACACATAAAACAAATACACACTGCCTCAAGTCCCGACAGCTGGGGTCCCCAAACAGCTGTTGTCAGTCGTTTAGAACGGGGTAAAATAATGTAACACGATAACTCATCGATGAGAACTCTATCATCCACGACATACAACGGTACAGATTGTGGACAACACGGTTATCAGACTCGGCGTTTTTATTACCACTGACATTGTAGATGGAAGGTCGTTTACATGTATCCATACAACGCCCTCTTCATGACTATTGTCTTTATGATTGCGATTGTTGTCCTCAAGGTCGGGGGCAGACAAATGGACGCCCGGTCGCCATTGCGCCTAGATATTTTTATCTAGCGCCTAAATGGTCAAATTCAGTTTGTTTGTTTTTTTTGGCGCTCGATCGATTTCAACTCAAGCGTAGTACACACACGCTAGTTCTAGTAGCACAGGACTGAATTAGCTTTATCTATTACCAGTGTCCCTCGCCATCATGCGAAACCACTCCGACTTCAAGGGTACTTGTAATTTACGTCCCAAAGTCAAGGACGAGAAGTCAAAATTTTAGTCCAGTGTAGGGGTTTAACCCACTACCTCAGCATCAGCACACGAGCGTTCTTATCCATTCGGCCATGCTGACCTCTAAATTAGGTTCTAAACCAGGGGTGGCCAACACGAGGCCCGCGGAGTGGGAAGCGATGATGTGGTCGAGGCTGTAGTACGCTTGCTTGTTTACTTTAATTAACACATAAAAAAACAAAACAAAACAAAAAATTAGGTGCGTGGCCCGGCAGAAAATATTATTTCTGAAATTTGGCCCGCCATCTTAAAAGGTTGGCCACCCCTGTTCTAAATAGCATATTTTAAAAACAATTTTGTTCCAGTTCTCTTACAGAAATGTTCAACACTTAAATGTAACAGTTAGAGCACATGTTTCTGTTGCTTGTATTTTCTGTATCTCATCAACATTTAAATAAGAATAGTAAACATGCCTTAATCAACGTTGGCAGTGTTGCCAAATATGCAGCTTTATCTTAGTTTGATTCATGGTTTTCTCTGCAATCATATGCTGGCTCCTGAGAAAAGAGAGACGAGCTATTTTATTTTTAGCTTTATCTACCGTTGCTCACAGTGCAATCTCATAATGCAACCAGTAATAACACTTTGTGATACCCGTAAAGATAAAATACGAACACGTTGAACTGCTTGTATTCATCCTTTGGATGCTCAATCTTCTTCTGGAGAATAAAATGCAATGCTCTTCTTCTTCTCCTGCGTTCATCCAGAGTTTTTCTTTTTTTTTCGGACGTGATTGCGTTGTGCCTGTTTACAGCAGAGCTGCGTTCTTGCGCCGTTAGGCCGATACATCCGACTTCTGCGGGCATTTGTTGACCGGGTTAACTTTCCCGGGGAAATGCAATGCTCTTATAACAGTCATCCTGTGGAAAGAAGTCAGCACCTGTGGCTTAGGGGTTAGTCACCGCAGATTAACAATTCCCAACATAACGGGTGGAGGGTTCGAAATCAACCGCAGCGATTTGGGAGAAAGTAGCTTTGTGTTGATTTCGATAGAATGATCGTCGGCCGTTCAGATGGCAATGGCAAACCACTGAACGTAGAAATTGCCTAGAATATCACCAACAGCCAATAAATGCTGGGTTGACTGCAACGTCATGTAAATGGCATGGAAATAACTTTGTGGAAAAGATGATGCGACTTCGCGTAAACAATGAACTACCACAATTACACATGTCATCTCATACTAATTTAGTAATCCGAGGAAATTATAATAATTTATTCCGCCCAGTGGTAACTGTTGACCTGCACAACCGCAGTTACAGCTCACTGACCGTATACGGCACTGCCCTGCCTCCTGCAGTAAGATATCTGTCTACGTTGTCACATTCTCAACCGGTCCATCGGCAACTACACCTATAACCTCGATACCGTATAGGCACCTGATTCCTTTGGCAAGGTTTCTCGTCGAAAGCTGTCCTAGGAGAAACCTGTTTCTGCACACAGGCTGTCGAATCAATCCACTGAAGTCATCATTACTGTATCCTGGCTAAATCTGGTCTAATTATTGATGTCATTTGGTGAATTGCGTTGCACTATTTCGTCAAGCCTGTGGCTCAGTACATCCGACTTCGACAAGCATTTTTCCGGGTTTGCTTTCCTTAGCCTTTAACTTCCCCTATTTTACCTACAAGGGTTTGTGGATTGCTTCGCCTGGTCCCTACCCCTTGACCTGTTCGGCATGGAAGACCCAACTAGTAGGAGTGCACGATTAGCGTAGCTCTCGGGGTCGTTGGAACATTCAAGCCCCCTCTTCAGACTCTCTACACACAGACTCCTCCAGTAAAGTTCCTCATCGAATGCGCAACATGACTACCGGCAGCTGTACCCCTAGTCCTACAGACATGTATACGAACCAGACCTCTCTGGCAAGATTTCTTGTCTGTCACTGCCTACCGCACTATCGGGCCATTACATGTGTAAGTGACCATCACTATATCATGTCGGTGCCAAATCGTGTCTAATGATTATTATTCGATATGTCTTGGTAGTGCGAGACCCATAAGAGATGTGCGCGTGTGTGTGTTTGTGTGTACACACACACACACACACACACACACACACACACACGCTCGGAACAGTATACTGAAAGAAAGGAAAACAGACTGATGGACAAATAGACCGATACACACGCTAAACTATGTACACGTACACGCCGAAATAGCACAATTAAGCGCGCGCAAAAGTACACACACAGACACACACATTCAATAACTAAACAAGTATACCACAATGTCTGTTAATATCGCGCCCTTTTTAACAAAGCCCAAAATACAAATGTCTACACATCAAAATATCCACACACACAAGCACGCACGCATACTAATATCCCCGCTGTTTCTTCCCACGGCCACCGACAACAGTCAGCCAGATTCCCTCCCATCTATCCTGCAAGCGGCTGTTGGAAACAGGAAGCCGGGAAGACCCTGCCATGTGGCCTGGGACTACAAGTCTCCAGCATCCATCTCAAACGCGAAGACGATCTCCAGTTCCTTCCGAGCACCAACACCGAGTCGGCAAGCCAACACCGGCAAGGTGTCCCCTGGCTACCCGAACAACAACACTCCCTGGTAAACCGATATGCTGGAACTAATCTTTACTTACTAGACCCGCAAACTTGCCCAAAGCCCCGATTGCTGGTTCGGCATTTTTGGCGTGCAAGGCATGAAATAAAACTGGAAGAAAGGAAAGCAGAACCGAGAAATAAAGGGTGGGAATATCGTCTTGCATAGCGGTAGAGGTCATCGTGGCCCAGAGGTTTAAAGCACTCGCGAGTAAAATTCATGTGCATGCAAGAAGATTCCCATTCTTAACTTTATGACTCAGTTTTGCTTTCATACAGCTTTATTTTATTCCTTGTATGCCACCTGTAGTCCCGGGCTAAATGGTAATGCAATTCGCCATACTTTAAACGGACCGTGGACTTAAAACGTTGACTTTTCGTCCAGATGGCAATGGCAAACTGCTAAACGTAAAATAATTTAGGAAATTAACTAGGACTTGATCCCTACATCCTGCAGGGGGTTAGCACATTTAAAATGGCGTTCGTAGAGTTCTCAAACATCAACTTGTTTAAAGATGAGACAGGCACAATGTTATATATTGTACATGCAATTTATTTCTTAGTGTTGCTTGGTATATGAGTTAATATTCTCGGCATATTAACTCTTTACGTGTAAGCAAATATTAATTTAGCCTCTTCTATCCAAAGCAGTTGTGACTTCAAAATAATGCAGATTTATGTCTACAAGAGTTAAAATAGTAACTGTATGGGGCCAGGGAAACTGAAAAACAACACAACGCCCAGAATACCAAATTAATGCACTGAAAAATTAATGACATCACCTCGAGAAAATAGACCCGGACTGTCAAGATTTTTGGGAGGAATGTTAACATGGGATACAAACTTGAACAAAATGACAATTTGCAAACTTGATGGGGAAAAATAGCAAGATACAGCAAAATAACTAAATAGCTGGATGGCTTGCCACAGGGCATTTTATTTATTTATTTTTTTGCGCTCGCTCGCTTTGAACTCAAGCGTAGTCCATACACACTATTCATAGTAGTGATGGACTTAATTTTGCGCGTGGATTAGCTTTCCCTATTAACATTGTCCCTCGCCATCAGGCGAACCCACTCCGACTTCAGAGCTACTCGTAATTAACGTCCCCAAGTCAAGGACGACAGGTCAACATTGTAGTCCAGCTGTCCGGTGTAGGGGTTGAACCGCTTACCTCGGCATCAGCACAACGGAGGTTTAAGAACACCCGTTCTTGCCCATTCGACCACCCTGACCTGCAACCGCATGGCATAATCGGGACACAAGCTTGAATCTGCTCGGAGTCTATGTTGATTGTGTGAGATGGCGACCCCGTCCAGTCTTATCGACATGGCACATAATGGTGATGGTGATGGTGGAGCAAAGGGAATTTGAATGGCAAATGAAGTGAAGTGGGTTAATCTATCACATGGTATAGAGTGGGTTAAGGTGGCAGATGGGAGTTAATATGACAGTTGGGACAGAGTGGGTTAGTGTCGTAGATAGGAGAGAGTGGTTTAATACTGCAGATAGGATAGAATGTGTTACCCGGGAAGGCTAATCCGGGCAACAAATATCGAGAAGAGTTCACTGTGTCGACCGAAAGACGCAAATATTTCAGTTATCTGTAAGCAGGCATCGAAAACTACAATCCAACAAGAATATAAATACTGGTCGAATAGAGGAGAAGAATGATCAGCAGCATAAGAAGAAGAATAACGAACGAACTAGCCCACCTGCGAACGAACGAACCAACAAGCGAACAAAATAGCCAACGAACGTTACTTTCTAAGGGTTAAGAATTGGGCACGCAGGCGCGACTGAGATTCTGCCTTTCTCATCTCTCTCCTTTCATGTATTATTTCATTCGTACATTATTATGTTTATTGGAAAGAACATAAATACCAATTATTGTTTTATAAACGCGTGATAAATTTGCAAAAAAATGTGCTGCGTGACCAATTAATACTACTTACTATTACTGTTAGGAAAACTATTTTTTACATACCAAGGCATGGTTAAAAGAGTTCTTTAGAGTTAATCTTGATGCACAGAAGCGAATCATGGACAACTTGCAGACAAGTGAGGAATTATATAAGAGCTTATATAAGTCATATCTGTAACACACCCTACTTGTTGTTTGGCATTGAATCTATTAAAGGCATCCCTTAATTGCCATATGAAGTGGCTTTACTCTAGTATAGTGGTTATCAACCTTTTTTGGCCCGTGCCCCCCTTCACCATATTTTTAGGACGTCATTCCCCCCTCACCATATTTTTAGGACGTCATCCCCCCCCCCCCCTTTCGTATTTCCTCCCTAAAAATTCCCCCCTGCCCCTACACAGTATACGTAATAATTGAAGCTAAATTTAATAGCACATACTAAAACAAGTCTAGACATCTACATAAAACGTGATTTGCGGATCTACTTACGTTATAAAATGAATTTCAGAAGGGTGATACGTACAGAACCGTAACGTATGAAGGGAAAAACAATATCAAGTAATCGGTTCTTGTATTAACGCGATCTTGAAATAATCTTCATTCTTCCCCCCCCCCCCCCGGTAACCCCAAAATTCCCCCCTGGGGGGGAGGGGAATTCCCCACCAGTTGAGAACCACTGCTCTAGTACATGCCAAGCTACATAACGATTCAAGTGGCATATGATATACCGAACATTTAAAAATACACATAAAGCACAAAAGACTTGGGTAAAAGATTGGATAATTGCCTGTCGGATTTCGCGGTACATCGCCACTTGCCCACTACAGAATTGAAGCTCAGCTGATTCGGTTCCATTGGCTGAATTACAAATACGTAGTCACTAACATTCACGTGCTCTTCATTCTTAAAGGTCCAACGGCCAGGAATTCTGGCATTATTGCCCAGTATTCACGTCGGGATAACGTGTAGCAAACTTTTTGTTTCGTTGTGCCCTGGTTATAGTTTTAAATAACTTTATTAGCCCTTATAATGTCATTACAACGAAGACACAAACAATATATTGCACGATTTATTGCCTGGCATATTTCGCTGCATCTCGCCAGGTACATACTGCAGATGAGGAGATAAAGTGAAATAACTAGGTAACTCCTTCAAGCTGAAATATACACATGTTCGCACAGTAATGTCGATTGTCTACCACGGTAATTTTAAACTGACTGACGAGTCTTTCTGCTTGCACAATTCTGCAGTATGTACCTGACGTGTTGCAGCGAAATAGGCCAGGCAATAAATCGTGCAATCTATTGTTTGTGTCCTCGTGATTCAAATTTACTTTGGGAAAACATTGTTTTGAATGTCATTATAGTTTGGAAACCAATAATATACGCGCATGTGGGTGTGCGCGCGCGCTCGTATCAAGGGGGAAAACAGAAGAAGGAGGATGGGCAGAAAAGGAGGAGGAGACACAAGAATGAAAACGACAATATCAAGAAGCAAGTCAGCATCATGTCAATGATAGAGTGTGTCCAAAGAGTTTTGATTTTGTAAGAAGTCTATCCCCAAGTCGGCTCTGTGGTGAAGGAGGTTACGAATGCAATTCGAAATCCCGCATACCGCGTTCGAAACACAGCAGCGAGCGATTATGAAGCAGGCCGCCTTGCGTTGGTTTCCATACAATGAAATTAGTGCCGGTTGTTTAGAAAGCAATGGCAAACTGCTAAACGTATACTTGCCCAGGAATCACAAATAGCCAACAACACCAAATGCTGGAGTTAAATGCCACATTCTGTCAAGGATATGCAACTAACTTTAACTATCCCCAAACACAAACATCACACCGCAAACAGCATTGCCATTTTAGATATAGCGGAAGAAAGGCAAGAGAGAGAGACCACACAGGCCATGAATTGGCCGAATACCAGAGGCCTTGAATTGGCCGAATACCAGAGGCCATGAATTGGTCGAATACCAGAGGCCATGAGCGTCACTCAGTACGCAGCCTTTTGTACTCTTGACTTGTCCAGAAAGGTGTTTCTAAACTGCCACCGAAGAAAAGAAAGCCGGAAAAAAGAAAGAAACAAGCGTCACTCTGTGTGTGTGTGTGTGTGCGTGCGCGCGCGCGGCCTTTGTCTAGCTAATGTACACGAACGAACTCACACACACTAACGTACAAACAGACGGGATAAAAAAAAAAAAAGGTCAACGGAAAGACAAATACATATACGCATAAACAAGCTGACATATCTTAAAGAGAAGACTCTCCAATATCCATCCAATCTTTCATGTTGGCAACAAAACGACAAACGGAGCAACACATTCGTCCACCGCGCTGTGGCCTGACTATTCATTCATTCAACACAGTGGGATGAAAAGAAGATCAGAGTGAAAGATTTCCTGATCCGGCCATTGTTGTTCGGTGACTATACATTACCATTTGCTACTTTCATTCCCGGACTGAGAGTCAAATCCGTGCCTACAGTATCAGACAAAGTTCATCCCTGCGTGAAAATGCTAATGATGCGTTAAGAAACTAGGGATATTGAAGCTTTGGGAATAGCAGGCTCACGGGCCGGGATATGCTGAAATCCGACGGGGCTAGACACCGAATCCCTGGATGAATCAGATTCTAGGTAATAAGGCTGCTTGGGGATAGCTTTGGTTTTGTGTTGTTGAATCAGCGTGGCCGTGAATCCCCGTGTGAGGGATTATCGCGGTGGCCATTAATAGCAGCTTTAGGTAGTTATGTGTGGACATTATTACTTCATAATCTGCCTGTTCATTTATGTACCCAGTCGTCAATCCATCCACCCATCCGCCGGTCTATCTGGTTTTTGTGGAGTAAATCAACTAACACGAGTTAAGCGTCTTTGGACAACAAATCAGCTTCAAATTAATATCCTATTTGTGACTGACTCGGTTACATGATTATTACTCTGAGCCAGGTGATGGACTCTAATATAACTTCTGGTTCTGAGGCATGGAAACATGAGAAGTGGAATTACAAGAACACAATCACAAGTGACAGAATGAACATTGCGGTAAGAGCCTTCGTCAGGAAAAACACAACACACATACACTGATACACATACATAGCAATGTTTCATACGTAATGTAGTTGAATCGGTATCTGTTTACTGTTTGTATGCTGGCGAAGGCTATAGTCGCAGTGTCCATTCTGTAACGTGTAACTGTGGTTCTTGTAAAATTGACCAATTCTACTTCTCGTTTTCGTTAATTTACCCAACGATATTTATACAGCTTTACCGCAGTTCCACCAATTTCGTTTCCTATCTGTTTATACATCAATAATCTACATGTCTGTCTGCTTGCCTGCCCGCAGGGCGACCGACCAAGTCTACATACCTAATTTTACTCCAAGCAGAGAACCAACAGTTAACTATTGTGGCAACCTGTAATTATCTTGACTGACTTTTTACGAAGGCAATCATCATGTGTTAGTAATTTGATTATGTGAGTGATAATTGCAGCTTAATTAACTCCTACTGCATGCGCTCAAAAACTGCCTTTGCACGCGGTGAAACGTGTGAGTGAATTGTGGTTCAGGATTGGTAATAATTTGAAGCTGATTCCTTCAGCTCGACTTAATTTAGAATTCCATCTCATGTCTACATATATATTACCAGATTTGTAGAAATGGGGAGGGAGAGGGGAGAGAGAGAGAGAGAGAGAGAGAGAGAGAGAGAGAGAGAGAGAGAGAGAGAGAGAGAGAGAGAGAGAGAGAGAGGAAGAAGAGAGAGGGGGCGGCTAAAGAGCAGACGAAAAAAAAAGCTGGACTTGTCTGGACTACTGGAACCATTCAAGTGCAGTTTGGTAAATTTGGGTTGTTACCCCATTTTACGAGAGGCTTTCAGAAAGTAATGCACGACATCGTTCCCCCCCCCCCCCCCCCAGGAGCTGATAATTAAAAATGCATGAAATTTATACACAATATACGACGATATTTCATGTACACATTGGTATTATTCAACATACTCCCCATCAGCGTGTACGGTTTTATGCCAGCACGAAACAAGTGCATGTATTCCTTGCCCGTACCAGAATTTGCTGCTCCGTATCTCCACTTCCCGATTCGTTCGATTCTCTGAACCCAGCGACTGATTGTACTCCAGTCGAATACAAAACTTCCATACACATCACATAAACGCGTGTGTATGTTCACAACAGTTTCCTTCTCTGCAACGAGAAAATCTATCCCAGTTCGTTGCTTATAACGCAAGTTGCTAACAGGCTCCACTTCACCGGTTTAGGGCAGCTATATTATTTAGCCGGTTGGGTTGCAATTTGGTGCAAACAATCGGCACGTGCCATATTTGAAGTGTGCAAAATCACATGCGTCTATCTTTATTATTAGCTGAGAAAAAAACGATGTGCTACATTACTTTCTGAACGCCCCTCGTACAACGAGCTGTGGGAGTGCAGTAGCGTAGTGGCTAGGCGCTCTCCTGCCGGTCCGGTGAACATGGGTTCCAATCTGCATCGGAGAGGATTAGAATATTTTTTATATTGATCTGGACTCCTAGATTGACCTAGCCTAAACTGGGCACTAGGGAATGTCTTGGGAAATAAAGGCGGCCGGTGTAATACTGAACACATCACACACCGAAATCCAATTGGTCTATACAAAGATGGATCTACCACTATATGCCTATTGCGGACTGAGGCGTATAAAAGCATCCTTTATTTACTTGCTTACTATATAACGAGAAACTCCAGCAAAACATGGCGATCTTCATCCTAAATAACAGACTACAAATAAGGCAATAACTACAATAGAACATAGGATCATGTGCCACCTTCACAATAGTGAAACGACCTGTGATTGCCAGGCCAGGTTAATGATCATACGGCAGAAGTCAGGACCAATTTATCAGGTTAAAACCGCTCGAATCTATTCACTCTTCCGAAAGATCATTCGAAATTTATTCATTTGCCGAAAAATCACCCTAAATCTATTCATTCGCCGAAAAATCACTCTAAATCTATTCATTCGCCGAAAAAAAAAATAAAAACACCCTAAATCTATTCCTCATAAAACCACGCTCTAAGCTTATAGAAAGCCCAGATTTCCACATGTTCTTTAGCGCGCTTACGCTTAACTTTCTGTGCGCTGACGGCGGGGCAGTGGGCTCATTCAACACACAGGTCAATTGGTCTTATAAGTTGACTTCTCGTTTAGAAAGCAACGGCAAACTACTGAACATAACATTGCCAAGGAAATCAAGCTGCGGTTGATCGCAACGTCCAACAAATGACAAGAAGCATGTTTTTACCTCTCGCTAGGCAGCCTCGAGGAACGCATACCCCGACCGCAACCTTTTCATGAACAATACGCTACTTTCCCGAACAGGAAACAAGAGAACGCGGCCTCGTGGCGTGCACAAACAAAAAATGTAGACGCACAATTTGAGATATGCTGTTAGAAAACATACCACTCCCACGTAATCAGAATGTCAGCAAAGCATAGTTACAACATCAACAGTGTTGATCTTAACATGCACATATAAAAATATAAACGGAAGTTCAATGCCATTTCTTTGTGTTGTCATCCTGGAGGCCATGTAAGCATATTACATAACATCATCCATTTTCATCATCGTTATCGAGCGCTTTGCCAATTGGTTTGGTTAATCAGATGGTCCCACAACTTTAGCGATTATTTGTCAATTCTTGTGCCAATATCGATAACATATTATTACCAAGAGACCAAACGGCTTACGTGTACATGTGCTGGCAAATAATGCACCAATACACAAAGGAAGAAGCATGGACAGGGCTGATATAACCAATGTATTAATACACACTGGAAGAAGCATGGGCAAAGCTGATATAACCTATGCATCAATACACACTGGAAGAAGCATGGACAGGACTGACATAACCAATGTATCAATACACAATGGAAGAAGCATGGACAGGACTGGTATAACCAATGTATCAATACACACTGGAAGAAGCATGGACAGGACTGACATAACCAATGTATCAATACACACTGGAAGAAGCATGGACAAGGCTGATATAACCAATTCAGTACGGGACTCGGTTGGCGGACACCGATGAGACTTCAATGCTAGCTCGATTGCAGTAACTGGGGGTTGGGGCGGTGTGTGTGTGTGTGTGTGTGTGTGTGTGTGAGAGAGAGAGAGGGAGGGAGAGTGAGAGAGAGAGAGAGAGAGAGCGAGAGAGGGGGGCCCTAGTCTAGGCGCCAATGCCGCCTTCCAAGGAACGAGAGGATACTTTGTTGCGCTCCCTCGCTTTGACCTCACGTGTAGTCCCGGTGTGCTGATGCCGAGGTAGCCGGTTCAACCCATACGCCGGTCAATTGGACTTAAATGTTGACACTGGGGACGCAAATTACAACTATCTCTGAAGTCGGAGTGATTTCGCCTGATGACGAAGACACTGGTAATTGGGAAAGCTAATCCATACGCAAAACTTAGTCCAATGCACTAAAAGTAGTAACACATATATGGACTACACTTGAGTTAAAAGCAAGCGAAGGCAAAAAACTGGTTGCTTACTTTTCTCAGCTTCGTCTTCTTCTTCCTCTTCTTCTTCTTCGTTCATCCGGAGTTTTTTTCGGATGTGAATGCGTTGTGTCTGTTTATAGCAGAGCTGCGTTCTTGCGCCGTTAGGCCGACACATCCAACTTCTGTGGGCATTTGTTGACCGGGTTAACCTTCCCGGGTGTTTCGTTGGACGCTTGACTCTCACTGTTGTGGTGTTTGTTATCTCCCATCCCAGATGGCCCATTTAGAACAGCCGAAGACATACCGGTCCGCCATAGAGGGAAGGCAGGGGCAGACCATGGGCATTACCCGCCATCCTAGGAGGCTTCCATGATTGCAGAGCCGACACATAGCGCTCTGGTACTGGGTCCACCCAAGGAATCGTCACGTCCTGCACATGGCTGCTTAGCCTCACTTCCGTATATTTGGCCTTCCGTTCACCACAGGCTGTTCCTCCAGAAACCAGAAGAATGCAGTCTGCAGATGACATCCACACAGTGAGCTTTCGGTTCAGACTTTTCACGTAATGGATTTGCTATCCAACTTTTCTCAGTTTAATATCTGGTCTTCATTTTCAAAGGCTGGGTGGGCCGCAAAACAAGAACCATGAAAGGCACTGTCCATGATCATGGAGCATCTCTGCGTGGTGATGCCTTCCCACAAACTGGCTCTCCAGTGTGATTAACTAACGTTCAAAAGTACTGTCAGTACGCAGATGTGAGCTTGCAGCACCGGTCTTGACACCCCTCTTACTTCTGAGCTTGGAGAGGGGAAGAAGAGCACTGCAAAAGTCCCCGTGGATCTGGTACTTCGTTACCGGATAGGAGGGAAAGTCTTAAGTTCATTCTCATTTTTATAATTGCAAGCTCTTTTCAGGGCTCAGTCGGTCTGGGTGTTAGCGCACTGGACTTAACAGTTACACTAAGTCGTAATAGCAATACAAACCAACTAACATACCAACTAATCTTAAGGCTCCATTGTAGCCTAGCTTCTTCTTCCTCTCGGTTGGTGCGTTCAGTGAAGCGGTAAGACGTCTGATGTTATAACACGCCAATAGTTCATGCCAAGATGCCCAGCCCTGTCCTGAGTACCGAACCAAGTAACGTCACAGATAAAACAGCGTGCCCAACGGACACACAGAAACACACGACAAATAAACAACTCACAGCGTTAACAACCTTTTATTTGCATGGTTAGCTGCCCGTCTCACCTGCCAAAGAAAAGAAGTCTCCCCTGCTGGTTCTATCACTTCATTCAATGAAGCGGCAAGATCGGGAAGCTTATCTAAAGCAAACAGTCACCCTAGCAACATACACATCTTGTTAAGCGTGGTCTTTTATTTCTTTCCTCCTGCATTTAAATACTAGCGGTTGTGAAAATCCCACAGTGGCAGAGAACGTCAAATGTTGCCCACGAAAGTCCATATTTTTCCCCCCATTCATATAACAAATACTTGTTATTACGGACAAAGAGTCACATGTAACAAACGTTGTTACAGATTCGCTCTCTTCTCCGTTTAACGCATTCGCCTTGGGAAACTTCACAAGACATTAAACCCGAAGCATGCATGAATAACACTGCATAATAATTATTAGAGCAATGAAGATAACATGAGAAGGCAAATCTCGTAACGGATACAGCGATGTGGGTCCCGAATGATGAGACTCTTTTTATGAAATATCAGATTACGCTGTTAAAATCCCCTCTTCTTCTTTCATTAGCTTGATATCAATTGCCTGTATCTGCAATGTTGCCTCTTGTATACGTTTCACTGTCTTATCTTAGTTCATTGAATGGGCCTAACGTTCATTGTGTAAACAATTATAGCCAACTTTCATTGTATAAACCGTTGTGACCAACCTTCAATGTATAAACCATTATAGCCAACCTTCAATGTATAAACCACTATAACCAACCTTCAATGTATAAACCACTATAGCTAACCTTCACTGTAGAGACCATTGTGACCAACCTTCACCGTTATTGTGGATAGGACACTCAGACTACTGGATTAGTTAGTCTACCTTCCTAGCCACATGTAACGCTCTTTTGATTTCAATCTTTGCTCTAAAGTTGCCACATCCGTCTAACGATGCAAAATATTCCCAGCCCAGCGCACACAGGTCTACTGTTAAGCGCACATGGCCAAGTACACACACACATGAATGTGCCTAATTGATCGCTGGGGCAGTAGCAACCCGTTTCCTTCCACCCAGTTATTTTTTTTTTCTGCCCGAAGACCTTCGTTTTAACTTGTATGCTAATATGACGTTAACTAAACGTATGTACACTTTCTAACGGTTGGTTTTACGCACCTCGTGTCTGGTATGATCATTTACAGGCATTTTACAGCGTAAAAGTTGGCAACAACACAACCTAACTGTTTATTTTCCCTCCCTTTTTTATGTGCCCCATACGCGATAGGCAAAAGATACGACAGCGGCTGGTTAGGTGAAAATATATCTGGAGCGCATTGATTTATTGCACCGTTCCATAAATACTGCAACTGTAGAACTGCGATGCTGCTTGCCGTCTACTCAAGAGAACCGGTGCGTTTCGAAAGTGATTTTTACTTACGTTTTTACTCCCTCCCAATGGGAGAGCCACGGTAGCGCTCACCAGCCGGCGCTGTTGCCATGTGTTCGAATCTGCTTCTAGGCAGAGTGTTTTTAAGACCCGATCCCCAGGTACATCACCATGTGCCATGCCGAAAAGCGGGAGCGGTCATGTTTCGCCATCTCACACGATCATCAGAGTCGTGGATCCGCTCAGTGTTCTTGTCCCGACCATGCCACGTGGCCATGCCATCACGATTTCCATTTGTTTCTTGTAGGACTTGGTCATTGGTTTTTCTGTCTGTCCATGGTATTCTTTGCATTTTCCTCAGAAACCACATTCCACGGCCATCAGATGTTTTTCGGCCTGTTTGCTCATTGTCCACGCTTCAAATCCATTTAAAAGCACAGGTTCTATGTAGCTCTTCAACACGCCCATATACACCCCACCTACAAATGGTACCTGGACAGATTCTGGGAAGTGCAAGCGGCTGTCGTGATATTGACCACATCACCGATCCAGTGTTAATTGGGATATAACATTATGGGGACGGCACTATATACACAATACTCCTCTAGATGTTAAAAAGGGTCCTCTAATCAATGGCATGGTCGAGACAGGAACACTGAGCAGATCCACGACTGTGGTGATCGAGTGAAATCGCGAGTCATGACCGCCCACGCTTTCCAGCATGGCACATGATGGATGGAGTCACAATGGTATACATCGTATGTAAGTAATAAAGTTAGTTGCATATTCTTTACAACACGTCGCAGTCAACACCAGCATTTTCTTTGCTGTTGTGATCTCTTGGCAAGTTTACGTTCAGTAGTTTGCCATGGCTTTCTGAACGACCGGGACCTATACCATTTCGTAAAAAACAACGCAAGACGGTTTCGAACTCGGGTATGCGAAATTACGAACTGGGTCCGTAATGCCTTCGCCGTGTAGCGAATACCAAGCTAAATTAAAAAAGCATGTATACGGGAAAAGAAAGTTGGCGGTTGGGAGAGGGGGGGGGGGGGAAGAGAGAGAACCATCTAACATTTAAATATTACTTTAAACTTCAACGGTTTACTATAGAATGAGTTATAGTCACAGTATTCTGTAACATGAGGTATGAATGTAACAACGGTCAGGGACTGGGAAAATCTGGAAAACTTTCGATGAAGTAACGGATTTTTAAAAAGTCAATTGAATAGAAAGCTTTATCACAGACGAAGTAAGCGATGTTCGAAAGAAAAGGAGTTCATTAAATAGGAGGTCAGTGTGTGGGGCCGGTAGCAGGAACTTTGTTTGTTTGTTGTTGTTGTTAAACACCAGGGAATCAGTTGTCTTTTCTAGTACAACTTGATAAGTGTTGCGTTCATCCCGTCTAGCAAAGAAAACTCACCCCTCTGACTTCTCCAAATGGTGAGTGCATGATGTGGGGGTGCTGGTTGCCTACCATCCTCGTGGGGAATAGGTGACTTTCCTCAGTCTCAAAGTATGCACGGTTTGAGTCTTTGGCTAGCTTCACCACAGTTGATGAGACCATGGTCGATCACTCTTTCGTAAGCCAAACTAGTATCTGCTCAGGACGCGCCACGTGAAGATGAAGAGGTGACTTCTGCCCGGAATGCCCGGCTTGGAGGTAAAAAGCGCTTCTGCCCAGAATATCCCGCATGGAGATGAAGGGAGGACTTGGTGAAGAGAGGACTTCTGCCCAGAACGCCCCGCATGGAGATGAAGGGATGACTTCTGCCCAGGATGCCCAACATGGAGAAGAAGAGAAGACATTTGCTTATAATGCCCCACGTGAAGTCACCAAGAAGACTATCCCACGTAGCCGTGAATAAAGGCCTTCACTGCTGCCTGTTGAGCTGTCTATAATCTGCGTAAGTAATCACCTGAGAGCCACGTATACAATAAAGGTCCCTTGTACACACCTTAAGGCACCGTTGGGTTTATGTTAGTAGACACATGCTGTTACAGTGCAACCGACACTGGCAGACGACGTGGCCAGTGTCACTCCGACCGTCTTCACTTCCCAAGACACTTCCTGGTTCCCACTGTAAGCTGGGTCGACCCAGCAACCCAGCTCAATTTGAAAAAAAAATCGAACACCCCTTCCCATCCCCCCCCCCCCCCACCCAAGGTCAACCCGGTCAACAAATGCCCGCAGAAGTCGGATGTGTCGGCCTAACGGCGCAAGAACGCAGCTCTGCTGTAAACAGGCACAACGCAATCACGTCCGAAAAAACTCACCGGATGAACGAAGAAGAAGAAGAAGAAGAAGAAGAAGAAGAAGAAGAAGAAGAAGAAGAAGAAGAAGAAGAAGAAGAAGAAGAAGAAGAAGAAGACGAACCCGACCATCGGGACGGCAGGCCAGTCTCTAGTCCCTACACTACCGCGATAGCGCCTATAAAAAAAAAAAAAGATGTTGCATATCCTTTACAGGACGTAGCTGTCAACCCCAGTATTTTTTGGCTGTTCGTAATTACTGGGCAAGTTTACGTTCAGTAGTTTGTTATTGCTTTCTGAACAACCGGCATCCATACCATTTCATTAAAAAAAAAACACAACTGTGTTTCGAACGCAGGGATACGGGATTACGAACTGCGTTCTTAACTTCCTTCGCCACAGAGCCGGTGATATTGCCTATAGGCAAGTTTAAATAACACTGGAAATAGCCTTTCAGCTTAGCAGTGGACCAACGTGCAGACTGAGGTACCTTGTACCAGACATAAGCCGAGAAACAGGTTAAGACACAAAGACAACTTATCACAAATATCAGAAAGAGACAGCCAACATTTTTGGGCCAATTTCTCAGAAGAGAGGCGCGGGAACATATTGTAACAACCGGGAAGATTAATGAGGGAAAATGCAAAGCAAGACAGAGAGGAAATTCTTAACAGCCTTTCATCTTGGCAAGGAAATATCAGTAGATAAATTGGCTGCCAGATGTAGAGAAACCTGGCCGCCCACGTCATATGGCAAGAAACATGAATGTGATAATGAAACACTGGAGAAAGCCTCGAGCCCTTTAAAGGTTAAATTCATGGTTGGAAGAGGAGTTAAATATAAAAACTGGTACTGAATGTAGTAATGTAACGGCTGTCTGAGGTTAGAATCTGTGAACAAGATATAAACATAAAGAGTGATAACAAGAACTGAAAGACATTCAATACAATGTTTTACCGTAGTCAATTTTAACAACGAAGACATTAACAATAGATTGCACGATTTATTGCCTGGCATACTTCGCAGCATCTCGCCAGAAAGAGCTATAACAAGAACAGAACGGATTAATGTAATAACTGGCAGAGGCATACGGATAGTCAAGAAAATGGTACAGTGTAAGAAGCACCCCCGTCCCTGTTATAGGGGATGCAAAGAACAGTAAAACTATAACATACCGTAAGACGAAGGAGAGTTGGCATGAAGAAGCAGGAGAAGAAGAAGTTGAAGGGGACGACGGGAGGTGGAGGAGGAAGAAGAAGTGGAGGAGGAAGAAGCAAAAGAACTCAATGCACGCACGCTGGGTGCTTTGTACGGAAAGCATTAAAGACGGTTGTTACAGATTGTCTTTATGGATCGCCATCCCTAGCCAATCCTTCACGCAGAAAAACCGCTTCCACGCAGCACCAGGCCACGCTGGAGTCGTGGAGAAAACATATCTTCACGAAGACACAGCGAAATGAAGACAAATGTCTTTTAAACAACATCACGAGCTGGCGGGAAAACAACGTGCAGAAGTTAACGTAGAGGTTATGACTAAACCATACAGAAACCGAATTCTGGCAGATTATGAGAAGTAATTCGTTTTTAATACGCATTTCACAATCGGCAAATCCGTGGCGCATTTCCGTCAATGCCAGTTCACGTATGTGGAAGAGTTTTTACAGGGTTCAGAGTGTACATATTTATATCCGTCTAGAAAACAGACGATATATTTTCCTCATCGCTTCTCCTGACCTGGCACAGCGGTGGAAACCAGCCACTTCTATGTTCCTCTTTCAAGAGGGAACGGTCACACGAGCCTAAATGGTCTGTGTCCAACTTCGACATACATTTGTGTCTGACTTCGGTATGCATTTGTGTTAGTTTTACTTCCCCTAGACAAAATTCCACCCAACGTAACTAGCTTGATCTACCTATAGCAGGTTTATCTATCATTTTAATTTTGCCAGGGGTGTTACCTTACGGTAACGTGAGTTCTGTGTTTGTCCATCAAGAATGATGATGACCACCCACTTCAACCAGTGGAGTTGAAAGTATGGAGCCGTGAGTTCTAAGATGGCTGGTAAGGCTTATTTTGGCTCGAAATGTTCTTTGACAATGCGGGGAAAAAATGCTTGACGTGCCAAGAGGAGGGTCTCCTGCAGTGGTTTTTCTTACCATCCTTTTTATTCACAGCTCTTGCAGTCCTGTTTGCTTCACAAGCGACTGCACCCTTGCGTAATGATGCACGCCATGAATTTCCGTCTTTATCAGCAGTCTCCCAAGTGCCATGATGAATTCCAAAAGCCTTTAGTGAGATCAGTGTCTTTAAAGCGTTTCCTCTGACCGCCTTGGGAGCGTTTACCACAATGCAGCTCGCCGTAAAAAATTCGTTTAGTGAGCCTGCGAGTCAAGTGACCAGCCCAGCGAATCTGTTATTCATAAAGAAAGGCTAGTGACGACTAGTGTCATATTGACAAGTTCACTTCTCGAATACCGATATTTTTGTTTAAATTGTATTGTAGCTTAGCAGTGTCCTGCTTTAGATGTGTGCTGCGATAGTGCCATCACACTTTGTGAAAAACAAGGAGGAAGAGGCGTACGGCATAAACTTCCCAAGAATAAATGTATGAGCAGATAACAAAACTTGCCGTCTCCGTGGCGAAGGTTTTACGGACGCGATTCGTAAGCCCGCTTACCTGCGTTCGAAACACATCCGCGACCGATTTGGCAGCAGACCACATTGCACTGGGTTTTAACAAGTTGGTATGGGAGCCGGTCGTTCTGAAAGCAATGGCAAACTACTGAACGTAAACTTACCAAGACATCAACAACAGCAGTAAAATGCTGGTGTTGACAGCGATGTCCTGTAAAAAGGATATGCAAAACAAAAAGGCAACAAAACTAGGTTGATTGTGGGTGACATGCTTAAACACGTCCAGCCAATTATTAGACTAAAAAACTTGGCATATCGCGTATCTTTCCATGTATGTTTCTTCTATCCGCTGCTATCTTCATTTGTTTTAAGACAAGTAATCAATCGTAAACTGTTTCGTCGCCCAAGCAAAACAAGAAAGAAAGCCGCCTCGTTTCAATCAGTCATATTCTGGCCTCGTTTCTGTGATAAATGCGACCTCGCGTAGGCTATCACGAGGGTCAGGTCAAGAGGGGTCATCATCCGGGCAACCTTCAGCGATGTACACTGGTGAATGTATCAAACGAAGACTGCGGCGAAGGTGGTAAAATAATAAACAGAACCGGGCCAAGGCGCGAATCGTCGGGTTTCAGTATGTAATTAGGCCAGGCGATGATAGCTGGAAGCCACTGTCCAAGACAAATTACCGCAATAATTGTCTTCAGGCTAACAAGTAGCTGGCCGCGGAGTTGAGAGAACTGAGAAACAATTGGAAATTTTCCACAATAGCGACAAACAGCAGTGGGTTTATCAAATGGGCCTTGGTGGACCACATTGAGCCGAAAGGTTCACTGTGGGCCTAAGAGGCTTAAAAAACCTGGTCTCTGGGTAGTGAGATCGGACGCCCGTGTGTTTGTTGCGCACGTAAAAAATCCCTTGGCAGTTGGAAATCGAAAAAGAGTAGCTTAACGGCGCTGCCCGGGCAAAATTTCCAGTTAAAAATCTACCCAAATCTCATGAATATAAATGTTATAGACGGGTTCTAAGAATATCTTGGGTAAAGAAAAGAACAAATGCATCCATACTTCAAGAGCTGAATGTTGAAGAGGGTTGGCTAAGACGATAAAACGAAGAAAACTGAAATATTTTGGTCACTTAAAACGTCATGAAAGTTTGGAGAGAACAATAATGGAGGGGTATATGCCTGGGAAGAGAGGAAGAGGAAGGCCAAAGAGAAGATGGGTGCAGGATGTGGCGGATGATCTCCAGATGGGTGTATCGGACGCGGGACATCTTGCTTATGATCGAGAAGTGTTCCGGAAGGTTTTTATGGGAGCGAGGTTCTGCAACGAACATGCTACCGAGTGAATGATGTGTTGTAATATATTTGCACACTGCGTGGTTATAGCCTGGGTAAGCGCTAAACCCCAGACTGAACACCGCGTGCCATTGCCATTGTAAGCGTGAAATCCGTCAATTGTTTTTAAACAGGATTTGAGACAAGGCTTTACTTGCGAGAATTTAGCGCGGATACACCAAGGCCCGACGTTATGGGTCACCGGAAGTGTTCATTGGAAATAAAGCTGGCACGCTCTCGGTTGAAAACGCGCCAACGTGAATATTATTAATTCTTCTATGTGTGCACGAGAGACAACATAGAGAGAAGGCGGAGGAGGAGGGGTGGGGAGACCGCTGACGACAGTAGGAACAGGACAATCTGCAAGCGTGGCTAACGTTTAATTTACTTCATTGTGACTAATAAGGCCAGAATTCTCCGCCTAAAATGCGTTTAATTATCAAGTTAAACGCATGAAATGTAAAGAAACTCCCACCGTGGACGCAGACATGGCGCTATAAGGTTAGCAATTTCATCTAAACTACACTGGATGGTTATCGGCAACAGTGACATGTTTAATTGTGTGGATGCTTGTTCCCTCGTGAACTCGGCTCTCAGCTGGGTATTGATTTCCACAGCTTGAGTCAGTCCGGGATGTAGCAAAGCAGCCTCAGAGCCCACAATCTAAGTCGAACGGCCAATCGCAAGTACAGATATTCAGAGTCGGCTAACGCATTAACTATGACGAGCCACACACATTACCAGAATGCGGTATAAAACTTTTCTCGTGTGGCCTGAATATGATCACAGAGCAATTATCCATGCATTTAGAAAATTAATTTAAAATAAACCTTTAATAGCATGTGTCACTTATAAAAGCATGCTAACAAACTGAAAAACCACAAGTAATATTATCGACCCACATTACAATGTTTATTAAATGCCATTATTAACTGTCTTTGTATCAAACTGAGCATTCATTTTACGTGGTCGATATCCACATAAGGAAAACACAGTTTTGAAATTAAGTTTTCAAGTCAATTTCTATTCAAGATGTACTCAAAACATCTTTAATTACTCTAATTAATTTACGGTTTTATTTGTTTTATTAAAGGACTTTCTCATTTTTTTTTCACTGTCAGTCTATGGTACACGCATTTTCTCATTGCATATCGAAGCTTTATATTGATGGGTATGTTTTCAATCTTGCATAAGGCATACCTCTGCCTTGGCGATTTGTGTTCTAATCTCTACAGTACACTTCAATAATTAACTGATATTTTCTGCTGATTCTTCTTCTTGCATTAGCTTGAAATTTCTCTATATCTTCAAAGTTGTCTCTTGTATGAATTTCACTGTCTTTTTAATCTACTCAGTGGTCCATAGAATTTATCATCCACTGTTGTTTATATAGGCCAGAAGGTTTGCCTAGATACGTTGTATTTTGGGCAGAATGAAGTATGTGATCTGCTCTCTGCGGCACCAATCCACATATGCACTTGGGCTGATTCGCCAATCTTGAATTGTGTACACTTGTGGAAACGTAATCTATTGTGTCCTGTTCTGAGGCCCAGAATAATTATATTTTCTGGCCAGTCCATAAAGGTGGCAACTGTTTTGAGCTGGTGTTGGTGGCTTTCTGACAGATTTGACCATTCTTTTCTTTTTGTGGTACAGAACAGGTACATCAACACAAACCTGATTCAAGGCTGGTGACCATGTGGGATGTATGACTGCCCAAGCAGGTACATGATAATATTAATGAAAAAAGTATGAGGTCATCCACGAAACTATATCAACCAATCATGCAAGAACAGAGTTCAGAATTCACCGAATTGAAGGAAAGGGTTGAAAAAAGATCTATTTCTTGATCAGTCAACGCCAATACCAATCTCTGGAGTTACTAACCAGATGATGATGACTATCAAGAGTAATTGGACCTAGCCAAGGATACAAAGCATATAAGATATAAAATGTGCACTTACCGTCAAATTTTTTCGTTCGTGATGCAAAATTTGTTTTCAGAAGTTTGAAAGATTCATCTAACTGTCTTGTATGTTCTTTATTACTTAAAGATATTAACTTGTCCTCCATGCTCCGCGTGCAGCATGTCTCTGTGTGAGGGCATATTGATAAATCCACACCTGCAGGGATGTATAAAAAAAGATAATTTTGTTGTCTTATATTAATACACATATTACGGTAACAGTGAATTAACTGTTTCATTTTACAGTAAAAGTAAATTTCAAATCAAGCTATCGAATTTTTTTTATGTATTATTATTTTTATAGTCAAGACATACTAAAAATATAATAGTTTACTTTCCATTTCAACAGTTAAATTTTAAATTGATTGAGTGATTGATTGATTGAATGACTAGAACCGTCATCATTGCACCCAGGGCACACCCACATGTCGTCAGAAGAATGTAGTGTTTACATAGCAACCACTGCTGTAGATGTTAGTTGCATGACGGGATTGGTACAATTCAGGCTTCCAATTCAATGAAGCACGTCGTATGTTTTTCCCAACATTGGTTACTCTTTTATTATTATTATTATTATTATTATTCGACAGAGCATTCGGCAACTTCGTTTCAGATCAACGACCCAAGGATAGACAAGCATACGTGTGAGCGAACACACACACATTTCTATATACCACTTAAATAACAAAATAACTGGGTCGCCTCAATTTCAGTAGCCAAACAAGGATACACAATAATATAATAGTAATAGCTTCTTTCAGGCACTGTTAATACTTGTTGGTGCAACCCTTGAGATTGAAGCTGGTGCTGCAACTACTCTTCTATAACTATTAGTATTGTTACTAGTACTTCTGTTGCTCACCATGCTGCTGCTGCTGTTGTTACTACTACTACTACTACTACTACTACTACTACTACTACTACTACTACTACTACACCTACTACTACTACTACACCTACTATTATTGCATCATCATCATTGGCACCTTGCCGTCTTGACAGACGATAGTTTGTGCTTTAAAAAGGCATAATAACTTTTACCTATGGCGGTAGCGCATGTGACTGATAAGGCCAATTTGCGCTGTAAATGTCCGTTCACAGTGGGTGTATGTGAACACGTGGTCATTTCCACCATCATGCACCATCTTACGTCTCAAACGCTCGGTGTGTATCAACTACTATTGATACTAAAACCACTTCTACACATACTCCTGCTACAGCTACTACTACCACTACTACTATTACTATCACCACCACCACTGCTGCTATTAATGATACTAATACTACTACTACCACAATATCACTAATATTACTACTACAATGCTACTAATACATCTACTACTATTACTACTACTACAATGCTACTAACACTCCTACTACGACAAAGATGACGAATATTCAACCAACACTAACGCTGCTTTATAATAACCCCCCTACCAAATTGTATTCACAAGACAACATCTCCTGTAGAAACATCACCATTCACTGACTATACAACCAGCCACAATATAACACGAGCCGGGCTCACGAGGATGTACAATCTAACGGCAGTAAACTTTATCGACAAACACATCATCGGAATACACCCAAAATACACAACTGTCTCTTCAGCAACTAATCGACAACCATAAACACTTTTATGATTGCCCGAATCTCTTGCAACTCCCCATGATCCCGACAGTAAAAATTAATGGTCCCCTGCGTTCTTTTTCACCACGACGAATTTTGCGTTAAATGTATTCATTTCATATATCACACAGAATTGAGCAATGTGTATTTCTCTGTCTGGCCGCTGTTCTCCTTGGCCTCTTCTCACAGCCTGGGTTTATTGTATACTGGTTTTTATATAGAGGGCTGTTCTCCAGTCGTTCATTGGAAGTACTCGTTAAGTAAGCAGCTGTCTGAGATAGCAGGTTACGTAAACAACTGTCAGGGACAGTAGGTTAAGCAAATAACTGTCATGGAACAGCTGGTTAAGCAAATAACTGTCATGGAACAGCTGGTTAAGTAAACAACTGTCAGGGACAGTAGGTTAAGTAAATAACTGTCGTGGAACAGCTGGTCAAGTAAACAACTGTCAGGGACAGTCGGTTAAGCAAACAATTGAAACGCATAGTAGGTTGGGTAAATAACTGTCTAGGACAGTAGGTCAAGTAAACAACTGTCACGAAATAGCTGGTTAAGTAAACAACGGCGATGAAACAGATGGTTAAGTAAACAACGATGATGAAACAGCTGGTTAAGTAAACAACGATGATGAAACAGCTGGTTAAGTAAACAACGGCGATGAAACAGATGGTTAAGTAAACAACGATGATGAAACAGCTGGTTAAGTAAACAACGGCGATGAAACAGCTGGTTAAGTAAACAACGGTGATGAAACAGCTGGTTAAGTAAACAACGATGATGAAACAGCTGGTTATTTAAACAACGGTGATGAAACAGCTGGTTATGTAAACAACTGTCATGGAACAGCTAGTTAAGTAAACAACGATGATGAAACAGCTGGTTAAGTAAACAACGGTGATGAAACAGCTGGTTATGTAAACAACGGTGATGAAACAGCTAGTTAAGTAAACAACTGTCATGGAACAGCTGGTTAAGTAAACAACTGTCATGGAAGGGCTGGTTAAGTAAACAACTGTCATGGAAGGGCTGGTTAAGTAAACAACTGTCATGGAAGAGCTGGTTAAGTAAACAACTGTAAGGGACAGTAGGTTAAGTAAACAACTGTAAGGGACAGTAGGTTAAGTAAACAACTGTTAAAGTTTTAAAAAAGCTCATTGCATCGCCTTTACATGACGTCGTTATCAATCTCAGTATGTATTGTCTGTGTGTAATGCTCTGGGAAATTTTACATTCAGTAGTTTGCCACTGGTCTCCGTGGCGAAGGCGTTATGGACGTTGTTCGTGATCCCGCATACCCGCATTCAAAACATAGCTGCTCGCGATTTGGCAGCAGGCCACGTTGCGCTGGTTTTTTACGACATGGTATGTTTACCGATAGTTCAGAAAACAATGGCAAACTACTGAACGTAAACTTGCCACAACATCAACAAAAGCAAAAAATGTTGGTGTTCACTGCAAACGCCTCGTAAAGGCTATGCAACTAATGATTATTTATAGTTTGCCATTGCTTCCTGAACGGCCGACACTCATACTGTTGTGAACATCAACGCAAAGCGATCTGCTCCCACATTCTCTGCGGCAGACTACGGGGCCCGGCACGTCGGGATTTGTGATACTGCATTCACTAACCCTAGGTCACAAGCGCCGACGGGATTCAAGAAAGCGTATGAATCTTTAATAATCCGCGAGACATTACCGTATTGACAACGCAGTCACTCCAACAGCCGACGTTACCAATAAAACAGCTATAAAATTAGACGCGTCCCACCTTTAGTTAAGATCCGTGCTTCACTGTAAACACTCTAAACATCCTGTCAGCTGCTCATGTCGTCGTGTTCACATGTCCACGATCTCCACGCCTCGGGGTTGATAAAAAGCGGATAAATATATTAAGAGATGGTTTACCCCCAACAAATGAAAACTACAGAAATATAAGACAACGCCTACAACTGATCAAGTATGCAATCAAAATAATCTATAAAGACACGTTTTAGTTTCCTATGGGCAAAGCTGTCAAAATGGGCACATTTAGTATTTGTGGGCGATTTTGCAGCCGGTTATGTCCAATATGAAAATAAGTAAGGTGATGGAATTTGGATATTTCAGCTGTTATTACATAGATCCATTTGGTTGTATCAGGATTTAATGTTTGAAGATTGAGCACAACCAACTACTGGCAACGCTATTCCTATTCCGGTACGAACCTTGGGCCTTGTCCACGTCAGACTGCACACACTAGACTCGAGTTTCGCTCTTGTTTGAGCTCGTCAGTGGTGCATATCCCTGACTGGACTCGGGATCGAACTCCGGACCAATGGCGTGTGAGCAACCACTAGACCACGAGGCACATGCTAGATGCGACCAAATTATCATACTAGAATATCACAACCTCACCCATTGTAGGCTATAGCTCAAAGTTTGCCCGATCGCCGCAACTGACATCTGCCAATCGATGTGGCCCCGAATGATCAGATCTTCACGATCTGGCGGCGGCATTATGTACAGTGAAAGTTGTTACATCTGTCCGAGGTTGTTTTGTTGCGTGAACTGCATTTCGAAGATAAAAAGGCGTGGCTGGCTAGAAAACATATCTAGAAACGGAACACCAACATCTAGAAATATCGAGACTTTGTAGGTGAACATCTGGTTGGGAAAGTGACTGCCACTTCCATCAAGGATGAATGTTTCGTGGAGGACATCTGTGGTGACATTCTGATGGCGAAATTATGCACAGGGTGCCTGAGCAGGCTGTTGTTTGTCGAGACTCCTGTCCTTTCCACTTTTCACATGGGGCAGTGAGGAGCATTTTATGTGATATTCACTGGCACAGGAACGGGGCATAATGGGGACGACCCGTTGCTGTGATGTTGGAACCGCGAGAGAACTGAACTGAACTGAACTTCTTGATATGGCAAGGCACACCAGGCGCCCCAAGTTCAGCGAGCAATGATCAAATTGATTTACGAGGGGAAGTCAATAAGTAAATTACAAATGGCTGTAGAAAAATAACTAAATATGATAACAACTTGAAACCAGTTTATTTTTATACATACATTGTCCCTTTATTTCTCAATATAATTTCCACCAACATTCATGCACTTATCCCATCGTTGTATCAGTCCTCCCAAACCGGCTGCATAGAACTGCGTGCTCTGTTTTCTAAACCACGTTTTCACTTCACATTCAACTTCGGCGTCATTCGCAAAATGTCTCCCGCTAAAATGGGTTTTTAGTGGACCAAAAAGGTGGAAATCGCTAGGGGATAAGTCGGGACTGTAAGGTGGGTGTTCCAGAACCTTAGTTGGTTAATTTTCTCCTGAGTTAATCGGGCCGTATGTGGTCTGGCATTGTCATGAAGAAGCAACACTCCTCTAGTCAGCAGTCCTGGAAATTTCAATCGATCATGCATTATGCAGTATGCTGAACCATGTGAGCACCCTATTGCAGAGTCTATCGTTACTCGCCTGTCACTTCTAATCATCTCCTCCATCCGCTGCACGGATGCTTCTGTTGCAATCTCACAGGACGACCAGATCGGATTTCATCAACAATTTTAGAGCGTCCTTGAGAACATTTTTCTATTCACCTATGCACCGCTTTACGGGACAAACATTTGTCAGCATAAACAAGAATCATTTCCTTATGAATGTCCTTTGCAGGCAGTCCTTTTGTCCACAAATAACGCACAACCGCACTTTGCTCTCTGGTTGTACACTCCGTAAATACAGTCGACATTTTGTTTATGCGCTGCGCATGCGCATGAAACACCTAGCGCCACCTGACGAGCGGGAATATAAAGTTCGATGTTGCTGTCACCTAATGACACTTGAAGAAAACACCAACTACATTTAAATGCCATCCCGCAGAACTGTGTGACTTACTTATTGACTCGCCCTCGTATTTTGTTGTTTCGGGATTTAAGGTTTGAAGATTGAGCACAACCCACTACTAGCAACGCTGTTCGTATTCCGATACACAGTAATGATTCCGGACTTAAGATGGCTTTCCCACGTGGCATAATCGAGACAAGGCCATAGACCTGATACAAGACTGGTGATCGCGTGAGAAGACAAACTATGACTGCCCATGCATATGGGCATGGTTCGTGGTTATGATGATTTCACTGAAATAACTGACAGGTTTCATGTCTGGTATATTCTTCTTTAACATGCCAACTGTGGAACTGGGAATTTTTAGGGAAAGGGGTGATGCGGCAATTATATTAACAACCTTCATGTGTATTAAAGCATATCCTGCAAAATAGCGAGGCGCGTTGGCGTAACGGTTAGGACTGCGCTGATAATTACACGAGCGCGGTAGGACATATTCCCACGCCAGCTCTCGTCGTTAAAAGCGGGGAAGGAAAGACTAACCACTTATTCCTGCGTGCACTCAGACCTACACAAATGTGATGGTTCTAGAACTTCACTTAAAGCACAGCACGTTCGTGCAACGGGACTGTTTTTGTTAAATTCTAATTGACGTTCATGTGCCGTGTGCGTGCAATATGTGGATTAACACTCAGTACTGAATCAACGGATGCATGCCCACCTTTTATTAATTAGTCTGGCTCTTAAACTTCCGCTGCGCTTATGGCGGATACGGGGTGGGGGTTCAATCATTACACCGGCATTAAGCTGGACTTAAAACGCTGAACTCTCGTTCAGACATCAAAGACAAACTACTGAATGTAAAACTGCCTAGACAGTCAGCTTGGAGTTAATCGCAACGTTCTGCAAACTACATGCAACAACAACAACAACCACACAAAACGGTCTTTAAAATAATACAGAAACACGGAAACACTAGTACACTTGTGTGCTACATTTACTCATCTCAGCAGTCTCCAGCTTTGTAGGAATTATCTGTCGTATGTTCTATTATTGATTTCCCAAGCTATTTCCATATTTTGCAGCTTACTTATCTTATCGATAAATCCTTTTCAGTTGCTTTTTATCGAACGCTCCTAAACAATTTTAATCCATATTTCTTTACCCCCCCCCCCCCCCTTTTTCAGTCCCTCGCATTTGCACATAAGCATTACATGCATGATTTTTAGCTATTTGCAACAAACGATTCTTTAAACACTGTTGATAACAAATAACCATAATTTACAAAGAAAATGCTGAGGCGTCTGCTGTTCACCAGGCTAAACCACAATTAAGCAAGTAAAAAGACATGAGTCTTTTTAAAACCACTGTGGTGACGCCGAAACGTTTGACAGTGACTTTATTTCATTCGGTTGAAAGTATTCATTACGCTACTTCATTATATATTGAACTTGTTCTTGTAGTATGCATCTGACGAGATACAGGGAAATATGCACTGCAATAAAATGTTTGTATCTTCTTGTTAAGAATTTTAGTAAACTACACACACGCGCGCGCGCACACACACACACGCGCGCACGCACACACACACAGAGGAAGGTCCCGCTATACATCGCTTCGGTGTACGTCGTTTCGCTACAATGTCGTTGTCACAATGGGCGTCGCTACGTTCACCTGTATTGCTATTCTGCGTTACATTTTATGCAGTGCGTTTTCCCAGGATTTTATCGTGTTATCACCCATAATTACGAGTTCAAAGCGCACAGTAAGTGCTGATAGTGTGTCTGGTTGTAAGAGAACCATGAAATGTGTTGCTCCTGAGGTGAAGTTAGATGTGTTTCGTCGTTTTGAGGCTGGCGATCGGGCTACTGATATCGGTAAAGTCCATGGTTTACCTCCAACCACGGTAAGGACAATTCGTGAAAGGTGCTGACAAAATCAAAGAGATTACTGAGACGTAACCCTTTTGGGTGCTTCCAAAATGACTCGTACCAGAAGTACTCTTGTAAAGAACATGGAAGCACTATTGGCCGTCTGGATTGAAGACCAGAACCAACGGAATATGCCTGTAGCAAGATGGTTATCCAAGAGAAAGCAAAGTCTCTCTATGAGGCTCTATCTAAGAAAGCGGGTGAGAGCAGTACTAGTAGTGCTGATGATAGTTTTGGAGAGAGTCGTGGTTTAATGCCTCTGCGTTCCAATAACTCTCCCAATAACTTGCCCTCCAACCCACTTTTCATTTAGCCAATAAATATCAACAACCATCAAAATAAACATTACATAATACACTGTATTTCATTTAATTCTATGAGAAATAGTGTTTCGCTATACGTCGTTTTGTTACAGTATACACACACAGGTTATAATAGTGATCGTACAGCACACAAGTCTTCGCGTTGTTAGAAAGATACTTTATTAGCCGAACCGTTCTATCTCAGTTCACATGATGGAGACTCCATTCTTGGTGTTGACATCTCTTCTCGCTAGCCCCCAAGTGACGTGTGTGCTTACCTAGATACACTTCTTCATTCGTGCACCCACGTTCACTATGGTTTTCCCCCTAGTCAAGGAATGCGCAGCATTCCTTAACTCTTTAATCCTAACCTAATTCCCTCACTGTTACAATGCCTCCCCTTCTTCAAAGAGAATTTTTCCTTGAAAAAATCTCAACCCCAACTTTTAATTAGTTAACTTTACATCTCTATTCTACAATAACAACAATTCCATATATTTCCTAACTCAATTCTTCTATCTCCTCATAGCCAATTGCTAACTAGAGACAATAATATCGAAACTCTCTACAAAACTCGTTATAAAGTTCTCTAGAAAACTTTCTACAAAACTCTCCATAAAATTCCCCACAATACAAAAGTCTCCATAAGCGAACCGCTTTTAACTTTAAAATGTCCATCCAAATTATGATTGACAAAACTGAAGATATTCCCCTTATCCTTTATTTCCCCCTTATTCACATTCTCACACTCTCAGTATTCTAGGATAGACAGAAAAAAAATAGCTAATTTAGATTTGGGTAGGTGCGCACCTGAAATTAATAAAAGTAAGGAAAAAGTAAGAAAGTAAGAAGTAATCACCTTTCTCTTCCCATACATTCTCAAAACTTTATCAAAAAATAAAGTTTCAAAATTTATCTTCAGTTTCCGTCAATAATAATTGTTATTATCAAAAAAATATGTTAATCCAAAACTGCTAGCCTTTGTATTATTCAGATCATCAATTTCCCGTTTACCATTCCTTCCACAACAAAAAACTTCCTAACTATTATTATACTGTTAAGTACAGTCTTCTTCTTCCAATATGCAGTTATTTAAATGCCAAAACTCAACTTGGCATTCCCCCCATATTCTCCCATTAAACGCTGTTCAACCCAGCTCCTATTATAAACCTTGTCTATACATTGCATACCCCACATGTAATAACAACATACCCCTCCATTACTACATATAGAGTCACTTCACTAACCACTACTTTAATTCATCTTCTAACTGAACTTCAAAGTAATAATCATTTTAAACACACTTAAGGTAACTCAATCAACCCAAAACATCGTAAAAATAATCATCTAAGTTAACTTATTTTTCACATTTCATAAAACACAATTGAAGTCCCAACAATTGAGCAAAGCAATTCAATCCCCTCATCATTATCCCCACACATTAATCAATGTACACATACATTATAAATTTCAAGACCATTTTCTGAGTACCCAATAATAATTTTCCGCTTTAGCAAAACTCCATCAAGTACCTTTGTAAACACAAAAATATCGTGTTCAACTTCTTCTTCTATCTGCCATCTGCAGAACCTTGTATCACTCTATTCATCTATCACTTCTCCATTTCTTTAATAACCTCAAATTTTTTTCTATAATTGCAATATCTATATCAATGTCGCTATCCTCTCGAGGAGAGCTATCTTCTTTCATATCAGCTTCTTCATCAGTTTCTGACTTTTCATCCATCTCTTGTTCCCCATCTGTATATTCATTACTAGCAACCGCTAATCTCTTCCTTTCTAAATCCAATCTAATTTTCCTGTCTTGCCGTCTCAACAAATTTTCAAATAGTGGCATCTCTTCCTCACTCGAAGAATTCGCTCTAAGTTTCCTTTGCCTCTTAATTTCTTTTTCTTTCTGTCTATCCAACTTTCTTTTTACTGCTTGTCTTGTATTCATAAATGGAGGTTCAATATTTTCCCTGACCGACTCTTCACTAATATAATCGTCATACACGTTATTTTCCTCTGTCATGACTGTTTTTGGTACCGTTTCTTCTTGTTCAGCTGTAGTAGATGCTGTTGTTACTTGTTTTCCATTCTCTATAGGTATTGGATATACCGATTGTCTGACCATCTGTCCACCTGACAATATTTCTTCAGAACCATAATTATTATTATTATTCTCTGCATCCCTTTCCTCATTATCCCGCCTTAAGTGTTCTACGTGTGAACGTGCAACATGCCCTGAAATTTGATTCTTAATAGTATACGACACTGGACCTTTACAACTCTCATCGAATCTGAATTACTCCAAGCTCAGTTACACTTATTTGTTATTTCCATATAACCATGGTCTTAATGCCTTCATGAGATTTCTAGTGTGCAACTCTGCTTCAGTCTTTTGTTGTTTTTGTGTTCCACTTTCCAATAGATAAACATCTTTCTTTTTAAAAGTATCATTTGCTCCCATCCTTGGAATTCGTCTCCTGGCTTTTGCTACTTTTCTGCCATATATACTGTTATCTTGTTCCGAAGAGTCACTAACTAAAAATTTGCCTGCTTGTCTACCACTAACCATACCGCACGAGGAAACATCTCGCTTCGAGTCAGGATCGTTCCTATTCATTCCTTTTAAATCTCTGTCTGGTGTACATTCTATACCAAAATCTGTGAGGTCTGAAGATTCTGATTCATAAGATTCCTCGGTTCCACATCCACGATTATACATAAGCAAAGTTTTTTCATTTCTAACTCTAACACTCTTTCTAATTTTCTTTCTGCTGTCTTCTGTCTTGGGTTGTCTAACTTTTGTACCTGTGTCTCTCTTTAATGCAACGGTGTTTCTCTTCGTCACTTTCAAGTCAGTTGGCTTTGATTGAGTTTCTACCAACTCGGTTTGACTTCCCTTCGTTATCTTGTTGTTTGGTTGTATCTGGGTTTTCTTTCCTACTATATCAACTTGTGTCTGTGTGTTCCGTTCTACCACTTCAATCATCTGCGTCTGTGTCTCTCTTTCCTGTCTACCCCTACAAATTGAAAACACCTGTCGATCATCAGCTAAGGTTCTATTAGTCTGATGCTGATTTTCTCCTTTGTTTGACTTTGCGAGTGCATATCTCAATCTTCTGATTTCAAACCATTGATTTCGTAATGTTTTCTGCTCCTCACTATTAGATGGCCAGTTCCATCTTTTCTTATAAAAATTCTGTCTCTGCCAACTGTTTTCCTCTGGCTTGCCATGTTGTCTCTCTTCATACCTTCGTGTTCTCGTTACGTCGTTTACATTCCATCTGTGACAGTTTCTGTCGTTGTTATAAAGCGGTTGTTTTCTAAAGAAGGTTGAGCTTTGATGTGGCCTTGGCGTAATGGTATCATACTGGCCATTCGATTGGAAACCTCTACTACGTTGTCTTAATACTGCATCCAACCTTGCTATTGCCCCACTAACTCCAGTGAGTACCTGTGAAAAATCTTGGGGTTGCATCCTAAAATCTGTACTGGAAATTATCAAGCAATATACAAATAATTCAGACAATATTAATTTCAAACCCAGCAACAATACATAATCTGTTAATTACTCTAATATTATCTAATTATCTTAACTAAAGGCTCCAATCGAAGATCCTGATGAAGAAATATTCCTGTTTCAATCCTGAATTCTAACCAAAGAATTTAATTGACCTCCTGATTCGGAATTACCTACACCACATAAAAAAAAAGGACTCTAACCAAGCTCGTTGAAATGAGCAGAACAACGAAGAGTCTCTGGATTTCTTTCCTTACTAATTTAATCGAAATCGAATTCAGATCTTTCCAACTATTTCCTGACGTTGATCACGCTCGATATCAGGCTCGCAACAAAACTGTTTGATTACTTGCTCGATTACTGTAGATTCCCTTCGATTAAGGTCACCCTCACGCAAGCGACAATCGATTTCAGCAAAAAAAACTCACTTTCCAGCAGCAATTTTCAAATATATATTTCAGCGCAAACGTAATCCAGTCAACAACAATTGGACTTAAAGTTGACGCTATTCAGTCTCTTATTTTTATGTGGGACTCTCGCCATGGTCAGTTTAAATTACTTTATCCAAACCCCGAGTTGAGACAAGTTTCATTTATGCCTTCCTTTAATTGAAGTTACTGTAGAGAGTATTGCAGATCTTGATTTCATAATTATGTAATTTGCACCATACCCTTGACTTCACCTTCAACAGTCCCACGGGTTAAAACTCATAATTTATACTGATTTTTGATGCAGAACAGCATTACTTGATCTCAATATAGCATTTTGCGTTGGTCAATTCTCCAGTTAATTTCATAATTATGCAATAACATCAGTCTTTCAAAAAAATAAGTATCAATCAAACCTTTTCTTTAGCGCTGACCTTGAAAATGGATCTCCTTCTTAATCAGGAATCTAGTGAAAACCCAGAACAGCTACCAACAGTCAGCTTTCATCTGTTGCGTTTTTTTAATATTTACTTCTGTAAACACGCCAGACATAACCATCTTGTATGGCGGTACTCTCTCTCACCGCGACCTCCCATGTTTCATAAATTCACGGCACCAAATCAACCTGTGTAATAGTGTAGAGATGTTACACACACAGGTTATAATAGTGATCGTACAGCACACAAGTCTTCGCGTTGTTAGAAAGATACTTTATTAGCCGAACCGTTCTATCTCAGTTCACATGATGGAGACTCCATTCTTGGTGTTGACATCTCTTCTCGCTAGCCCCCAAGTGACGTGTGTGCTTACCTAGATACACTTCTTCATTCGTGCACCCACGTTCACTATGGTTTTCCCCCTAGTCAAGGAATGCGCAGCATTCCTTAACTCTTTAATCCTAACCTAATTCCCTCACTGTTACAGTTTCACTTAAAGTTGCGTTTTCCAAGAACGTAACCCCGACATTACCCGCGGCTTCTTGTGTGTGTGTGTATATATATATATAAGAAAGAGAGAGACAGAGACCGAGAGATAGAGAGGGCGGATAGCAGACAAACAGATGCGAGGGGGAGAGCGAGAGATTAAACATGACTGCAGCAAGATCGAAAATATGCAATCGGAAATGCAACGACGGGTATGACATTGATCATACAGTATAAACAAATATCGACGCAGGAACCGGTTCGGTATTTTAGCGCCTGCGTCAATAATACAAACAATGAATAGCTATACAAACAAGGGGGGTGAAAAGGTTAGTAGCGGAGTCTTGCATAATGAGTCTGTAAATGAAGTATAAATAATATACGGTAAAGTAAGTAAAGGACTATTTCCCACGCCTTTAGGCCCATTGGGTATGACGTGCTGGCCTCATATTTTTAGACCACTCGGTACTCGATGGGTGAAGTGGCCAATACGCCCGTGTGTATTGTTGCGCACGTAAAAAAATCCCTTGGCAGTTGGAAATCGAAAAAGAGTAGCCTAACGGCGCTGCCCGGGCAAAATTTGAGTTAAAAATCTACCCAAAGTATTTCAGGATCCTCGCCGATGCAACGGAGTTCGTGCATTGAGCTGAGTTTCTCCAGACTCAGGTTTGAGTTAGGAGGAAAACGGAGCACTTATGGGTTAAACTGTGTGCCGTGATGTTTATCCAACGACTAAACGACTAAATTAAACTAATCGCCATTACTTTCAAGAACATCTTTTTAGGCGGAGTCGCGGACAGTCCAGGACAGTGAAGAAGAAACAAATCCCCTGACTTGACAGGGATTGGAATGCATGAGAACCGGGGCGGCAGGCAAGATTGCTAGCCAGTGTGTTACCGTAGGTCCTGAGAAAGATCGACAGTAGGGTAAACACTCGTGGCGACATACATACCTTACGATCTACCTCGCGGTAGTTACACCGTTAAGGTCGCGATTAAGTAAGCATCATTAACTCAGCGACCTGGGCGACCTTATCGAAATGGGATACACCATGTCCCTTTGTCCTACGAGAGCCCCTCTTTTGGAACACAACCCAACCCCTTTTCTCGCCTGCCTACATGAAGGAAGACAACAAAAGCACGACCAGAAGCGACAGAAGAAGCGGAACGAACGGAATACGCAAGGTGTGCGTTGCAAACAGATCAAAAGAAACCAATCTGCACTGGTTTTATTTTTCAAGGGATCTTGGAGAGAGATAATAAAGAATAACACAAAAGCTTATGACAGTGAAATATGTCGCATGATTGTTCGTCTTGGTGGATATATCGTTGATGTAAGGCATGGCGAACGTAAAAGGTTTAACGCCCGCAGAGGGTCTTACATGAAGCCCCAATGTCGTTGAAGTGTGCAAACAGAGGCACAAAGACTGACGTGAATGGAAGCGCCCAACTGCGTGCAGATGTAGTCCTGTGAACCCGAAGATAGTCAAAGACCGAGAGATTTCTTCTTTCTCCGATGCCGAATATAACACAACTACGTGTGTGGCTTTAGGAAAGGTCTGGTTTGTTTACCAACACATCTGCTTCTTCTCGTGTACATACATGGGCCTTAAGGTTGTAAAGGACCACATGCACAGTGCACAGATATCGCCACAAGGTCTTCAGTCTTCCCCCCCCCCCAACACCACACAAGGATAATCTCAACTCAGTGCATAAACTCCGTGGCACTGAAGAGGACCCCAATGTGTGTATACTAGAATCAAACATAGTATAAATGCTATAGCCAGGTTTCTAAACACAAACACATTTTCCGGACTTATCCTGGACAGGCACACTTCAGCGTAGTCAACTACTTCAAACTGTCCAGGGATTCTTTAACATACTCACCGTGTCCACGGGACTTCCTATTTTTCGCCTTGCCCGAGAAGTCTAGGCGTCCGATCAACTTATAAGGTTCCTGGTATAATATAACATCTTCGATTTTCTTTAGTTGTTAACAATGAACAGTCAACGGCTGCCTGGATTTGTGCCCGGTAATTATCAAACTACAGCCGACGGTCGTATCTCTGGAGTAATAGAAGAGGTCATACCTCTAAGACACTTCTAGGGTTACAGACGGATGCCATCTTGACACTCTAGAGTTATAGACGGATGCCATCTAGACACGTCTAGGCTATAGGTGGAAACCGCACCTCTAAGACACCCCTGGGGCTACAGATGGAAGCTGTACTTTTAAGACAACTTCCGGGGTTATAGACCGAAGGCATATCTCTAAAACACTTCTGAAATTACAGACGGAGGTCGTTTCTATAAGACACGTGCGTATTTATAGAGGGAAGTGGTACCTCTAAGACATTTCTGTGGTTGTAGACCCCCCCCCCCCACGAATGAGGAAGTGTAGTGCAGTACTAATAGTGGTAGTTGATGAAGTAGTAGTAATTACAGCAGCAGCCAGTAGTCGGTGTGAACTCGAACACTAATTTCTCGTTGAGAAAGCAATAGCAAACTACTGAACGTAACATTGTGAGGAAAATTAATCTGGAATTGATCGCAACGTGCCATGCAATTATTGCAATCAACACACACAAACACAGAGTCAAACCTGGGTTTTCGTCGATAATCCGTCCGAAAACAATCGGCGAAATTAGAAACCGACGAAAACCGAGGCAGTTATTCCCATATGGATCAATGTACATCCCATTAATTCGTTCTAGACACTCCAAAATAATACCAAAAACATTTTATAGAGAATAAATATAGTGTTTAATACTTTTTTTTTTTTGGTCCAAACATGTCCGAACTCGCTCCTTCGCCGTACCTAGTAACACTGTGTATGCCAATGCGCCTCTTGAATTTTTCAAACTGCTGGCCTTAAAATCACTAAGTACACTAGCACTCGTCCAAGATATTTTCTTAATGAGATCGGCATACAACAGTCTGGCCTTTTCACATATGATTGCCTCCGAAACAGAATCGCCACCTAACGCCATGTTTTGATTTATCCAAATTAATAATAAATGTTTGACATTTTCAATTTTTTGCGATCTCTGTTTGTTAGCACATTCATGCCTTTTGCTTCATTAGTCTCCTTTATTGTTTCCTTTGTCGCAACAATGGAACTTATCGTGGATGATAACTTCCCGTTCTTGCGGCCGATTTCAGCAATCTTAATGCCGCTCCCGTATTTTATTATTAACAAGTGATGCTCTGTCATTTACTGTCGGTCATTTACTGCCAATATATAGTACCTTAGGGTGTATGGCAGGGGAGTCTTGAAGCCTAAGGAATTAAGGCCGCCTGGCTAGTGCAGTCGCTGCGAACTGCGCAGGTTAGAGTTTTAATTTTTTCCCCAACAGACAAAAAACTCCACACCTTACCGAGGATTCGAACCCGGGTCTCCCGAAGGAGAATCCACCATTCTAGCCACTCGGCCAGCCGTTCCTCTCACACAAAAAAAAAAATAACGCCAGGTTTAGCAGAAGAACGCGTGGGTTTCTGTTTTCGCAAAATTAGCAACGAGGTCTTGTGGGCACGTCAACAAAATCCGAGGCAACCGAAGAAAACCGAAGACAATTTTTTCGAGGACAAAATCGAAGAAAACCAAAACCGACGTATGAATGTATATAGGGGGGGGGGGGGGGGAGAAGAGAGAGAGAGAGAGAGAATTATTCGAATCTACGGTAATTTCTGCTGCTAATTTATGCAAGCCCGTTAGGATTGCAAACATTATTTGCCCGGAACACCTGTTTCCATTCCTCTCAACTCTTGCCTCGGTAATTATTCACCACGGCCGCCTTTCCGCCGACACCGATCAGGCCAAGAAAGCTGCACGTTAGCTGGATCCACACTGAGGACCACCATCTTGTCGGTGCCTTCAACATTCAAAGCGGAATCCGAGAGGAAAGAGGCATTTTCATATTGAAATCTTGCAAGGAGGTACGCTGGGGTTGAGCGGAAGCCCAGCCCAGCCGGGAAATCATTGGCCAGACTTGGCAGTTTCCTGTAGGCCTAAACACACACTGATACGACCGCCGAGCCAGCCACACTGGTGGACAAATGTTTATTTAGCTTCGGCAGCTTGAAGGCGTGAAGTGGTTTCTTCCTTGTAACTCATCTGCAAAACAAATTTTCCGTTGCGGCCCGTATATTGTAGGGTCTCTGCTGTAGCCCGTATATTGTAGGCGGGTGGTGAGGGTGGGGGAGTAAGGTTGGATATGGGGGAAAGTAAAGATTGGGGGGGGGGGGGGGGGTGTCCTTGGTTTGTACGTTCAACGGATCCTAGCAAGGGGCTAAATAAAAATCAGAATAATTTTCCTGCACAACGAACACACAGCCAGTAACACACACAACCCCCGCCCTCTCCGCTACACACACACACAGAGGGAGAGAAAACAGGTTGAGTTCCATTCCAGCAATGAGACACATTTATCCAAAGGCTGGTTTCAACAGAAACAAAATTATCCACAGAACTGGCTCCATGAACGGGTGCGCTAGCGAAGTTGGTAGCGAACTGCGCTGGTAATGTCATTAGCACGGTCGGATGCCAGTTTGATCCATGGGCTCCTTGCTTGCCAAAGTGTGGGGAAGACTCCTTACCTATTGCCCCATGCAATTCAGACCACAAAATATTATAGAGCCATCAAATCACACAGATCCACAGGGGACAATTAAAAATTACTATTAAATACACAGCCAAAGTACTATTCATCTAGTCACTCCACATGACACATAACTGCAGTGTGCACCCGACGAGATGCAGCGAAATATGCCAGGCAATAAACCGTGCAACTTCCGTGTTTAAATTCACTAAGGGAATACAATGTCTTGTATTGTAGAATTAACTGGTTCCAACAGAGGGATTCATTCAATTATCATGTGCCATGCCAACAAGGAAACATAGAATGAGCCTCATCAAGGAGACACAATTATCCACAGCACCCGTGTGTTGCCGGGGCCCATAAGGGAAGCAAAGAATAGCAACACTGTAGCCTACCACGCATGTCGTAAGAGGCGACTAAGGAGGCTTGATGGTTCCGTCGCCCTGCTACTGAGTGAGTGCGTGGCGCGACACTGTGAGCTGTGGGTTTTGTGTGAAGTGCTTTTGAATCTGCCCGAGGTTTTTTGGAACGTGACTGCATGTTCGGAGCGTTGGCAGATGGCTATGTCCCAGAGTTGACCGGTTTTTGCCTTATGCAGAAATGCGTGGATGCTGGGCTTCTGGTTGACTGCCACTCCATCAATGATGAACTGTATTTCGTGGACTGTGTGGTTGAACATCTAGGAAACATCCAGATGGGAAAATGACTGCCGATTCCATCAGAAATGAACTGGGTGTTTTGTGGGGGACTATTGTGTTGACATTCTGGCGGCGGCATTATGCACAGTGTATCTGTGCGGGCTGTTGTTTGTCGAGACTCCTGTCTTTTCCACATTAGGCAGATGGGAGCATTTTGTGTGATATTCACTGGCACAGGAACGAAGCATAATGGGGATGACCCGTTGCTGTGAAGTTGGAACTGCGACTAACTAACTAACTAACTAATTATCCACAGACTGGACCCAACAAGGAGACAATTATCCACAGACTGGAGACAGAACGAGCCTCATCAATGAGACACAATTATCCACAGACTGGACCAAACAAGGAGACAATATCCACAGACTGGAGACAGAGAACGAGCCTCATCAAGGAGACACAATTATCCACAGACTGGACCCAACAAGGAGTCAATTATCCACAGACTGAGCCCAATAAGGAGCCACAATTATCCACAGACGAGCCCCAACAAGAAGACACAATTATCCACAGATTGAGCTCAACAAGGAAACAATTATCCACAGACTGAGCCCAACAAGGAGACAATTATCCACAAACGAGCCCCAAAAAGGAGACAATTATCCACAGACGAGCCCCAACAAGGAGATACAATTATCCACAGAGGAGCCCCAACAACGAGACACAATTATCCACTGCTTTGGTCCCAACAAGGTGAAAATTACTCAAAATCTTTCTGATGCCAAAGCGAGGGCACGACTAATGAACTAACGATGCGGGAGGAGAGAAGAAACTTAATTAACCACATGCTAATCCACTTATTGACATTTCTTTCGGCAATAATAATAAATTTAAAGGCAATCGCATTCTGTCAGATCTACTAATCTCAGGCACAGATCAGTTTTTCTGGTAGAGATGTTTATTCAAGACTGGCAGATTAGGCACGTTAATTAAATCACTCTATAACAAACAAGGGGACGTTCGAAGCACTGCCAATAACCAGAACAGAACTGACTCCCAGCACAGAAATCGTTGATGAAAGGGGTATTTTTTTTAACTATCTGCATCGAGGTTGGCATGACCGAATGGATAAGAGGGCTCGCTCTTACACTTCCGGTGAGCTGATGCCAAGGTAGCGGGTTCAACCCCTATACGGGTCAGTTGGACTAACATGCTGACTTCTCGTCCTTGACTTTGGGATGTAAATTACAAAAACCTCATTAGTCGGAGTGGGTTCGCCTGATGGCGAGAGACACTAGTAATAGGGAAAGCTAATCCACACGCAAAAATCAGTCCAGTGCACTAGAAGTAGTATCACGTGTCATTATATATCTATACCTTAACAATAAACAAACCCCATTGACCTTAATCCTGTATCTGTACCATAACAAGAAATAAATACCAATTAACGTAATTCTTTGTACCTTAACATTAAACAAATATTAATGCCCTTAATCATGTATCGGTATCACAATAATAAACAAATCACAAACAGCTAAAAAAAAACTATGTGGTTGACTGCGATGTCCTGTAAAGGATATGCAAGCAACTAACCCAGGGAAGCGAGTAAAGTTCTTCTTCTGCCTTTAACCGCCTAATGGAGTACAGGACCTCAGCCAACTCTCGCCAGACCAAGACTTGTTCATCACTGCTTGGATTTTATAGGTAAAGTGTTCTACGGGGTGCAGGCACCATCAACTGTCTTGGCAAGTAACGGGACCTGTGTGGTACTGACCTATTCACCAATAGAGTGCCAATTAGTTTATAAAGCAACATGCCCAATGCGCCCTACACAAGTTAGAGAATATAAAGAGTGTGTTGTTAGCACACTACTCTATGGGTCTGAATGGTTGACCTTGTACTCAGGACAGGAAAGAAAGTTTCCTTCCATATGAGATGTCTGAGACGCATTCTGGGCATGTCGTGGAAAGACCACATAACAAACTTGAAAGAGCGGATATTACCACATTGCACACCCTCCTCAAGCAGAGACGCCTCCAGTGGCTGGGCCGCTATCTCGAATGGAGGATGAACGTATTCCCAAAGATCTCCTACACGGAGAACTAGCCACAGGGAAGAGGCCAATCGGAAGACCCCCAAATGCGATATAGGGATGTGTGTAAACAAGATATGAAAACTGTTGGTATAGACTCAGACACGTGGGAAAGAGTTGCAACAGGCAGATGTTCCTAGAGAAGAGATGTACGAACCGGACTGGTGCTCTTTGAGCGCAATCTGAACCAACAAACTGAGGATAGGAGGAGGCACTTACTGTGGGACCAGCCTCGCCTTACAGATGCAGAAACTGTGACAGATTGTCACTCTCACACTGGACTATACAGTCACCAGCGGTGCTTCCCCAGCGACACAACTCTGTAGTCTTACAGGACAGTAAGGAGAGGTCTAGTACTAATGCGCCCTAGGCATGTAAAAGAGCCCTTTACTTTTCATTTTATAATATATAATAGTTCTCTCATGCAACGTTCGTGCCACACTCCAGCGAGCCCAGCAGTCTAAAGCCAAGTTAATATAACAACCTCAACATAGGTAATAACTACCTTCCCAGGACTCGAGGAACGAAGAACCTAAAACTCTAAACATATATTATCAGCCTTCTTAAATTCATCACGCCATTATTATCTATTGTATGCCCAAGCAGGGTTTATGATCTTCTGGTAGCAATTAACCCTGGTGTGTTATTTCAGTTCTAACATCGTGATCCAGCATATATTAGCACAGGTTCGGCTTTCAAATCCCCTTTAGGTGTACTTCTACCCTTCGCATTTCTGTGCGGGGTCGCACCCCTTTCCCTCGTGCTCCACGCAGCAGAGATCTGACTGGTTAATATCAGCGCCCCACAGGCGACATTGATGGTCAAGTCACAATTGCTCTTTCGCCCAAACTGACCATTTGTATGTCAAGAAACAGAATGACCAATATATTACTGTTCACGAACGAGAGAGAGAGAGAGAGAGAGAGAGAGAGAGAGAGAGAGAGAGAGAGAGAGAGAGAGAGAGAGAGAGAGAGAGAGAGAGCGCGCAAAGATGGCATGAGAGAATTCTGGCGTAATCAACCACAATGAAATATACTAAATTTTAACGACGTCTCGGCAAAGTTTATATCCTCTTCATCGAGGTCCCTCCCATATTCTTATTTCCGCGCACTCATAATCAGCTTGGCCTGCTGGCAGGAGGCTGGGCCAATTCTATTTGCACACCACGCACGCGCACACACACACACACATATATATATATATATATATATATATATATATATATATATATATATATATATATATATATATATATATGGAAGAGGAAGACAAAGGTTTCAATGGGAGGATCAGACCAGAACAAATCATTATTCTGGGCATCAGAACATGGCACAATCGATTACACAGCCACATACATACACAATTGATGACTGACAAATCAGCCATGTGCACACGTGGAGTGGCGCCCCAGACGGCAGATCGCATACTTCAACACTACCCCAAATGCAACAACTTAGCAAGACAAACCTTCTGGCCGTTTTGCCCTCTTTATTATTATGCAATCGCCCAGTTCAACGTTAATAAAGTTTATAATTTGGGTTGTAAGTTAGTTGCTGGTTTTCATTGTATTTCTTTCCTTTGAATTTTTCTTTCTCTTTTCTGGTGATGGTCATAAAAAGGACAGTTCTTGAGGACTCGTCTCCTGTATGTTGTATTTTTCTAGTTTGCTAGATTACAATTTTCGTTCTTCTTCTTCTTCGTTCATCCGGATTTTTTTTTTCCGGATGTGACTGCGTTGTGCCTGTTTACAGCAGAGCTGCATTCTTGCGCCGTTAGGCCGACACATCCGACTTCTGCGGGCATTTGTTGACCGGGTTAACCTTCCCGGGGCAATTTTCGTTCTATTTATATACTACTAGCTGACACGGCCCGGCTTCGCCCAGACTCTGGTGGGGAGCATCTCATTTAATTCATATAAGTAGTCATATAAGCTCCCGTTCCCGACTGTCTGTCTGTCTATCTATCTGTCTGTCTGTCTGACCCGGCCCAGCCCATGGTGGAGAGCATCTCATTTAAATCATATAAGTAGTCATATAAGATCCCGTTCCCGACTATCTGTATGTCTGTCTGTCTTGGGTAAATGGAGGAGGGAGGAGGAAGAGGGAGGTGGAGGAGGGAAGAGGAGGGAGGAGGAGACAGGAGGAATAGGAGGGAGGAGGAGAGATTAGGAAGAGGAGGGAGGAGTAGGGTGGAGGAGGAGGGGGAGGAGGAGGGAGGAGGAAGAGGGAGAAGGAGGGAGGAGGAGGGAGGAGGAAGAGGGAAGAGGAGGGAGAGGGAGGAGGAGGGAGGAGGAGGAGAGAGTAGGCGGAGGGAGGAGGCGGAGGGAGCAGGAAGAGGGAGGAAGAGGGAGGAGGAGGAGGGAGGAGAAGGAGGAGGGAGGAGTAGAGAGTGGGAGGAGGGAGGAGGGAGGAGGCGGAGAGAGGAAGAGGGAGGAGGAAGAGGGAGAAGGAGGAGGGAGGAGAAGGAGGGAAGAGGATGAGAGGGAGGAGGAGGAAGAGGGAGGAGGAGGAATGTGAAGGGAGGAGGAGGGAGGAGGTAGAGGGAGGAGGAGGAGGAGGGAGGAGGATAGAGGAGGAGGAGGGATGAGGAGGAAGAGGGAGGAGGAGGAATGTGAAGGGAGGAGGAGGGAGGAGGTAGAGAGAGGAGGAGGAGGGAGGAGGAGAATGGAGGAGGAGGGATAAGGAGGAGAGGGAGGAGGAGGGGGAGGAGGAGGGAGGAAGAAGGAGGAGGGAGGAAGACGGATGAGGGGGAGGAGGGAGGGGGAGGAGGGGGAGGAGGAGAAGGGAGGAGAAGGGAGGAGGAGGAGGGAGGAGGAGGAAGGAGGAGGGAGGAGGAGGAGGAAGAGGGAGGAGGAGGGAGGAGGAAGAGAGAGGAGGGAGGAAGAGGAATGTGAAGGGAGGAGGAGGGAGGAGGTAGAGGGAGGAGGAGAGAGGAGGAGGAGGGAGGAGGAGGAGAAGGGAGGAGGAGGAGGGAGGAGGCGGAGAGGAAGGAGGAGGAAGGAGGAGGGGGAGGAGGGAGGAAGAAGGAGCAGGAAGAGGGAGGAAAAGGAGGAAGAGGGAGGAGGAGGATGGAGGAGGAAGAGGAGGGAGAGGGAGGAGGGGAAGAGGAAGAGGGTAGGAGGAGGGAGGAAGAGGGAGGAGGAGGAGAAGGGAGGAGGAGGGAGGAGGTAGTAGGATGATTGATAATTCCATCCCACCAGGTTAATATGTTATCGCGGACCTCAGAGAGAAGTGTCTATGTAGAAGACCATTTAATGGACGTACGTATTTTGGGAGGGGGAGGAGGGAGGAGGGAGGAGGAGGAAGAAGAAAAAAAAACTACGACAGTTGGCTGCTCTGGAATGAAAGGAAGGCGTGTAGAAAATTTCATCTCAATCGGATGGGCCGTTCGCGAGCGCATAAAGGACAGACGGACATACGGACAGACAGACAGACGGAGATCCTTTTTTATATATAAGACTATCTGGCCCGGCCCGGCTTCGCCCAGTCCCTGGCGGGGATCCATCCATCCATCTATCTATCAATCTATATATATATATATATATATATATATATATATATATATATATATATATATATATATATATATATATATAGCTATCTATCTGTTTGTCTGTCTGTCCCGGCCCGGCTTCGCCCAGCTCCTGGTGGGGAGCATCTCATTTAATTCGTATAAGTAGTCATCTAAGCTCCCGTTCCCGACTATCTGTCTATCTGATCGATCGAGCGGATCTGATCTATCTCACCCTTGGTGTTCTTGATTGATTTTAATACTGATGTTCCCCAAATCTCCCATCTTAGACTAAGAAGCATCATTTCTCGATCTTCCTCTGCATCTTCTATTGTTGATCTTTCCAGTTGTCACAACGTTCTGGGTTCCAAATTGCTATTACATAGCCTGGGGCGCTGAGCTGGAGTGAGTGCCTAACCTTGCAAAATATCCCATGGCTTGAGCATTCATTACCTCCAGCAGCAAAAGTCCAACTCCTGGCCTTCACGTGGTACTGTTTTAACAGTAGAAGAGGCGACAGTGAGTCTCTGGCACCGTACCAAGACCTATGCCTCCAAAGGGTGCAACCAAATCAACTGGAGGTCCTTCTCAGATGTCCTGTAGAACCACTGGACCTGAGAATAGAGCATCTGGCCATACCAAACAGACTATCAAATCAGCCAGAAAGCCACCAAAACTTGCTCAAGACGACTACCACGTTATGGACAGACCATAACAAACCCTCCTGCGCCTGAGAACAGGGCACAATAGATTACACGACCACATGTATACAAAATTCAAGATTGGTGAATCAGCCATTGCACATGTGAATTAAAACCGCAGACAGCAGATCACATTTTCTAAGACTGCCTAAAATACAACATATCTATGCAAATCTTCTGGCCTAGAGAAACGACAGTCAAAGATAAACTCTATGGACCACTGAGAAAACTAAAAAAGACAGTTAAATTCATACAAGAGACAACATTGCAGTAATAGACAAATTTCAAGCAAACGAAAGAATAAGAAGAAGAAGACAATGTTCTGATTATGTGACCAATAAATACGGTTTGTCTCTTTCTTACATTGTATATACTGTTCTACTTCTATTAGCCTCTTACAGGTAATTTTTGTTACATACTTTGGCTGTACAAGGTATTCGCAACATTCGTCTCAGAAACCACATCTTTATTGTGTTCAAGCTCTTTCTAATGTGTTCTTTCACATTCAAAAATCCATTACTATACAGCAGAACAGATTTGATATGACATTTCAGTAATCTCTTTCTGGCATGCAATGAAAGTTATTTTATTACATCAGATACTTTACACATTCTGGAATGCAGTTTTTGCGTGGTCATTTCTGCTCTTAATCTGTCACACATCTTCCACCTGACATTATAATTGTTCCCATATATTTCAATTTATTTACTTGTTGGAGTATTTATTCCTTCTATTGTGTAATATCACATTTTGGTGTTATCTTCTTTGATATAACTAGTTTCTGTCTTCTTTGTATTCAAAGAAAGACTATTATAGACAGAGGAAAAAATATCTCAACATAATCCTTCTTCTTCTGCGTTCGTCAGGAATGTTGTTTTAGACGTAATTGTGTTGTGCCTGTTTACAGCAAGGCTGCAATATTTGCACATCTCGGCCAACACATCTGACTTCTTCAGGCATTTTGTTGACCAGGTTAACCTTCCTGGCAACATAATTCTGGAGCCAGCCCATTTTTTTCTCAGGAGCCAGCATATTTATTTTTGCAAATACAGGCTTAGAAAATGATTGGAAATTCAGGCGTCAGGTGGAAATTTTCAGGCGCCATGGCAACTGGCCTCCTGGATTTTTCTATCCCTGATTATAGGTATATCATTATTGCCTGTGTGTTAACAGGGCCCATACAGGAGGCAATGAATAGTAACACCGTAACCTACCATGCATGCCATAAGATGCAGCTTAGGAGGGTTGGCGAGAGCCTGGCTACCTCATCCCATAAAAATTGTAGCCACAAAACCCAACCAATCATGAACAAGTCTACAAAGGGTGTGGCGAGAATTGGTTGGGGGCTTATGCTTCATTGGTAGATGGCAGCAGAAGACAAAGACTACATAATCACAATCATCATCTGCGTAATATCTGCAACAAAAACTGTACACAGTATGTCTTTACTCCCCTGTGCTAAAGTAGTTTCATCTCTCAGTGACCAGTTCTCTCTTTCACCATCTATCCCTTGTCTAACCCAGAAAAGGAAAGGCAACTAGTTTTTAGACCTGCAGAAACTTCACAAACTCGTTTCAAACCAGTTGTAATAGCCATAAAGGAGCCAATGTAGCGTGGTGGTTAGTGCACTTGCTAATCAATCAATCCCCGGCAGTAGCCAGATTTTTTGTTCCAACCAGTGCGGTTCTTGGGGCTGATCCAAAATTCTAAAATAGATACCAGTCTGGACATGAAATGAGGTCATGAAGATATGAGTTGGAGTGAGTTTACTGAGGGTCTACACTCCGATTGGAGATAAAAGGCAGAAGATGAAGACCCAACAGATCAGAGGAATGTGTGATACCATTAGAGTACCAATGATTCTAGTAAACATTCCGGGCTGGGATCAAACCTGATAACAACTGAACTCCAGACAAGCCACTGACACTCTCAGCCATGACAACACAGATTACTCCTTTCTGTTCTTTCCTGAACTTTGAGCTTGCCTTCAAAAACAGAAGTCTGGGTTCAATCTCCAGCAGAGGCCGAATTTTTTTTTGGGGGGGACCAGGATGGCTCTAGGAGAACCCCACCTCATAAAAGTGGATACCAGACAATTTTTAGAATTGTCTTTGAAATGTCTGAGAAATGCATGTGACAAGTAAGGGAGCTGGTCAACCCACCTTATATGCTATGATGGTCTAGAACAGTAGTTCTCAACCGGTGGGGAACTCTCATATGGTAAAGGGGTGCATGAGTCAAAAAAAGGTTGAGAACCACTGGTCTAGAATATATGGAAGCCTAACACTTCAGACCACGAGGGCAGTATCTACTATGGGACTAATTGAACCTCAACTTCAGAGTTACATTTCTCCAATCTCTGGGGTAGCGGGGTAGAGGTATCCCCTATCAAAGGAGAAGTAAGGCGCCTCCTTCCCTCCGCTAGCCTACGGGACACCCTTGGGCAAGGTGGAGTACCCGTTTAGCCCCCCGATCAGGGTTACGTGAAGCCATGGGTGCAGGTGGTGGATGAAGACGGAGAGCAGCCAACAGATAGTTGTAGGTTATGGTCTCCACCTTCACGACGGTAGGCAGAGGATCTCTATTTTGAGGAGACAATGGCTACGGTCACTGACCAGTATGGTCACTGCTAGGAAGGAAAGCAATGGCAAACTACCTTCTTTACAGATGCCAAGAAAATCATGTTGTGTGAAATCATCGACGAGTCACATCACGAAGATTTTGCTAAGAATTATCATGCAAAGAGTTAGGAGGAAAATACAACCTGAAATAGGAGAAGAACAATGTGGGTTTGTGGAAGGCAAGGGTACAGTAAATGCTGTGTATATACTGAGAAACATAATCGAACGTTCTATAGAAGTAAACAAAGATCTACACTTTTGCTTTATTGACTACACAAAGGCTTTTGATAAAGTGAGACATGTCAACATGATAAGGATGCTTGAAGATCTACAAATTGATGGAAAAGATCTTAGACTTGTAAAAAACATATATTGGAAACAACAAGCTGCCATAAGAGTTGATAATGAAGTAAGCCAATATCAGCCTATTAAAAGGGGTGTGAGACAGGGATGTGTAATGTCTCCAGATCTGTTTTCCCTGTACAGTGAAAGTATTTTCAGAAATATTGAAGATATGGAAGGAATCAACATTGGGAGACGATGCATCAATAACATTAGATATGCAGATGATACAGTCTTGATTGCAGACAATGAACAGGACCTGCAAAATTTAGTAGATGCGATTGTTACACACAGTGAACAACTAGGGTTAGAATTAAATTGTAAAAAGACACAGATTATGGTCGTCACTAGGAAGGACGAAATACCACAATGTAATATACAAGTAAATGGGAATATTCTTCAACAAGTGAGCAGGTACAATTATCTCGGAACAGTAATAACATCTGATGGGAGATGCCTTGAAGAGATTAGAACAAGAATCGCCATGGCAAAAGTAGCCTTTAGCAAGATGAAAAACATATTGACCAATAAAAAGATGTCAATTGAAACGAGAAAAAGAGTGTTGAGATGCTACATTGAACCTGTACTTTTGTATGGATGTGAAGCGTGGATAATGAGCAGTCAGGCTGAAAAACATCTGATGGCTGTAGCGATGTGGTTTCTGAGGAAAATGCAAAGAATACCATGGACAGCCAGAAAGACCAATGAACAAGTCCTTCAAGAAACAAATGAAGATCGTAAATTGATTAGAGAAATTAGACGTAGACAGTCAAAATTTTTTGGGCATGTTATGAGAAGAAATGGATTAGAGAATTTGGTGACAACTGGTAAGATCGAGGGGAACAGACCAAGGGGAAGACCTAGAAGCAAGTACCTCGATGGCTTGGCCTTGTGGCAAGGTCGAGACAGAAACACGGAGCTGATCCACGACTCTGGTGATCGAGTGAGATGGCAGAACATGACCGCCCACGCTTACCGGCATGGCACATGATGGATGGAATCTCAGACCCCCTTTACTTTAGCTTCAGATCTACATTACTCCAACCTGAATTTAACAATTTACTTCACACTGAAAATACCACAAAATATTACACACTGTTCTACCTATAAACATAAAATATTAGGTCAGTTATGCAATACTTCTTCTTCTATGTTCATCTGGAATGTTTTTTCAGATGTAACTGCATTGTGCCAAGTTTATTTGCGCCCTTAGGCATCTGACTTCTGCAGGAGTTTTGCAATACTAATATTGCCTCACATTTTGATGTACACATGAAACTTTCACACCTTTCTATCTTAAACAGAAAGTTGTCTACAAGAACAGAATTGGGTCTTACAATGGGTACTAGACTGCTGTGGTATACCTGAAAGACAAGCTAGCAAAGGCTGGAGGAAATCTCAAGCAGCCCTTTTCATCCTAGAGCTTTAGGGAAGTGAAAACACTTCTAACACAATATACAAGGGCTAATTGGAGGAAGAAGAAGAACAACTAAAGGCCAGATCACAATGGCAGAATCACTCAAATGTTGTCAATTCACACCTCTACTGAATGTGTCTCATTGACTCTGCCAAGTGCGGCCGTGGAGCACCAAGGCAAATTCCACTGCCTGTCCTACAAACTACATTGACTTTGCCAGACAGAAGAAATCTTACCTGCAAGAGCGACCCTTTGAGTCAAACTCTGAGGGACCAGTGACTTAAGCGAACCATCTTGTTCGCAACCCATGCCCAAATAGACGTATAATAGACGATCACAGGGGAGCGGCTGGCCGAGTGGATAGAACGCCGGACTCTCATTCGGGAGACCCGGGTTCGATCCCCGGTAAGGTGCGGGATTTTTTTCTGTCGGGGGCAAAAAGAAAATCCTAACCTGCACAGTTCGCGGCGACTGCACTAGCCAGGCGGCCTTTATTCCTCAGGCTCAAAGACCCCTCTGCCATACACCGCAAGGTACTATATTGGCAGTAAATGACAGTTTTTTTATAGACGATCACAGAAGAAGATGTACACAATTATAACTTACTTTGGACATGATTATAAATTAACTCTGAAGAATTAATTTCCAAAGATGTACTTTATGACAAATAAATTCAACTCCTTCACTGTCTTCTTTCTGCTGTCTCTGTTATGAATTATTTGCTAAGAAATTATTTATAGACATGCATGGGATTATTCTATAGGATCCAAGAATATTAGCCAGTGTGCTCTCACTCATAATATGCCAAATAGGAGGTGGCAGTGGCTGAGAGCTGATGGTGCCTGCCTCACGCTCACAAGGTGCGGGATTCGATCTCAGCATAGTGCTGGACAATTTCACAAAACGCCCACCTGATCTTTCAATCTACTGTCCTCTTGCCTCCCCACCACCTAATAACCTCTGTCTAGGTATTAAGTCAACTGTAATTAAAAACCTCATCTCCCCTCCTCCTCCTCTCTCCTAGAGGGATATTTTAACTACCCCACCAGGGTGAGAGAGTACAGGGTGATTATACCACACTTTATTTGATACTAAATTTTTAAAAACAAATCTACAGAAAAAGAAAACCAACAAAAACATAAGTCTACACTATTCTAAGAGATATTCTACAGCAGTAGTTCTCAACCTTTTTTGGCCCATGCACCCCTTAACCATATGTTCAGAATGTCACACACCCCCCCCCCCCCCCCACACACACACAGTATAGTAAAACTAGAAGCTAAATTTAATAACACATACTAGAACAAGTCTAGATGCCTACATAAAACGTGATTTGTGGGTCTACTTACATTATAAAACGAATTTCAAAAGGACGAGAAATACAAAACCGTAAAGTATGGAGGAGAAACAATATCAAGTAATCAGTTCTTGTATTAAAGCAATCTTGAAATAATCTTAATTCCCACCCTGGAAACCCTAAAATTCTCCCCTAGGGGGATATTCCCCACTAGTTGAGAACCACTATTCTACAGCATATAGAGGGGCCAAAACTATATAATTCATTCCTCAGGTGCCTGATTGTGTATATTTTATGTTGCATGACTTTGCAGGACAGTGCGATCAACCCCAAGTTGATTTTTTAGTCAATTTTACTTCCAGTAGTTTGCCATTGTTCTCTGAATCAGGAGTCAACATTAAGTCCAACCGACCCTGGAGTTTTTTGGGAATTTTTTGCATATCATTTTTTTACAGGACATCGCTGTCAACACCAGCATTTTTACTGCTGCTGTTGATGTCTTGGCAAATTTATGCTCAGTAGTTTGCTATTGCTGTATGAACGACCGGCTCCCACACCAACTCGTTAAAACCCAGCGTAATGCTGTGTTTCGAACGTGGGTAAGCGGGCTTAAGATTTGCGTTTGTAAGCCCTTTACCACGGAGACTGGCAACCCTAGAGTAGAGACCAGAAAATTTGTTCTTTCCAATACTCTCCTTCACCTAATATTTTTAATAATGCTGATGTTCCCCTTGCCATTCTCCCTGGTCTAGAGGTTACATGACTTTCTCCATAATCTCTTATACTCTCATAAGTAACGTGACGTTGCACGATAATCGGTAGCAGTTCTCTCCGCATCAGTAACTTACGGGGTATGTGAGCCGGTCGCTCAGAAAGCAATGGCAAACTACTGAGCGTAATCTTTCCAAGAAATCAATAATCAGCTGAAAGATGCTGATGTAGACAGCAACGTCCTGTAAAGGATATGCGAAAAAAAAAGATGTTACCTCTATACTAGTTTTGTTTCCAAGCCGTGTAAGATGTTCACAAATACCTTTCTCTGTCTTCCTAGTACTTCCCGTCTCTAGCCTAGAATGTCCCCAGCATACGGCTTTCACATTTTTTTTTATCCACCTAATTTCTCATTTGAGAATTAACAAATTTACAGCAGTGGTTCTCAACATTTTTGGCCCATGCACCCCTTAATGATATGTTCAGAATGTCACCCTCACCCCCCCCCCCCCCATATTCATATTTTCTCCCTGTAATACTTACAGTTCAGGTACACAACTGTTTTCTTTCTGTCTTAAGCATATAAAAACAAACAAGCCCTGTAGCAGGAACCTACCATGGACATGTGAAGTGTTCGGACCATCACATGTGTTAGGTCGGAGTGTTTGGAGGAATAGGAGGTCAGTTTTCCCCTCCCATAGCAAATTTCTAATGCCAGTATCAAACCCTCATCTGACCACACTCATTCCATTGGCAACATAATTTCCTAACCATGAAACTAACATGCCCGCTGTCTCAAACATGTGGTATTGTAAAATAATTACATGTGCGTTGAGAAACTGAATTCTTATGTATGGCAGGAGTTAGATAAATACTTGGGAATAAGTAAATTAAAAGTAAAACAAACAATATGTGACAGCAGGAGTTGAAGTAACACAACTAAAACAAATTATACTAATATATTAAATGACTGGAACTAGAAAAGCTAAATAAATTATACGTTGTTTGGTGCACAAAGAGTTCATGATTCAAAGGACATGATGAGTTCAGTATTCAACCAGGCCCATATTTTTATTTTCTTTCATTTCTCAACACCCTGTGTTTAAATATTATCAGTCTTATGAAGTTTAAATTGTATCAAACATACATTGTTTGTATTCCACAGGATCGTTATGTCACCTGTAGACCATAAATAGTATTTGTAAATAATACTATTTGAAATAGGGATGCTTACTATACCTGCTGTTACAATTGTGTATTTGAAATATTGTTTATAACTGTGGAACGCCACACAGTTGTCTATTGTGATAATTTTTCTAATAAATACTACTATGCAGTCATGCCATGCCATGTGTTTAATTATTCCAGTATTCTTTATTCACTCAAGTCTTGGTCTATAAAGTATAGATCAGCATCATAATAATCAATAATTCGACTCAAAACTATCTGAACTGTGGGCTCAACATCGCTTATTAAATTTTCTTATAGTTAATACAAATCATACATATATTTATCAATTTTTAAATGCGTTAACATTTAAAAGCGAGCTGACTTTTCTGCAATCTGCGTTAAGTTCATTTCAAGACCGAAACAAGATTAACAAAACCTTAAAACCTTGCAAGCTATCTTTTAAAATCTCACAGCAAGTCGATGAATCACTGATGCCTGCCTAGCAAGACTTGCAAGAATCCTATCGTCTGTGGGCAGAAAGGAGTGCGATTTGGGGGAAGAAAATTTTAGTTAGGTATGTTTGGGTAAGTGGGGGGAAGGGATATAAAATAAATAAACAAACAGAGACAACGAATAATACTACGTACCTGATATTGCAGTTATGGGCACTTCGTTTTCGTCAAAACCTTTCTCTGCGTAGGCCTTTTTCACTTCTATACAGGCTGTGTTGAGGGTAAGACACTGGGTGTATGAGATCGCCAGAAAGAACAGAATTGCTCTGAAACATTGTTGTGCTACAGACACTGTCTGCTTTGCAAAGTCGGCCATTTTCCCCACTTCAAATACAATACAAAACCTTAGGAAATCCTAGGTCAGAGAATAATCCACGAATAAAATGGTATCACAGAACCCACCAAAATAAACCGCTTGAAGTTAACACATTCGTAACACAACATCGCAACATGGAATGCATGCTATCTCCGTAACATTTTTCTGCCTCCAGTAACCGCAGCCGACTAGGACCCCTCAAACTTCCACAATGAAACAAGCGACGTCTAACGCCGCTGGCGTTACGTTTCTTTTTTCTTAACCTCGGCTGTTCTTTGTTCCCCCTTAACAAATGTGTTGCTAATCGCAATAGAAATATTTTTATCCGTAGTTATTTTCAGTTTCAATAACATTTATTTTGTAGGTACATATTTTTTTAAATTATAGCTTAATAAATTTAATAAATCTTTTGTATTTAAAAAAATAATGCTATAAACTTATATAACATCAGCGGGAGTAAATAATAACTGCCTAGAGAGTTTCCCCAAAGTTTTCACAGTATCGATTGGTTGATATTTTTAGCTATTCAAAAGCGCTAGCAGACGCAAATCTCTGGCACACAAGAACGTGGTTTGACTCCAGATTGGTGAAGGTTGTCGAATCTCTTAAGTAGGCTACTTTCTTGCTGTATTGCTGTATTTCCGCTCTCTGTTCGGGATACCAGACACCTGGAAATTAATTTATTTTTTTTTTCTTCTTCCTCTTTATGAAACATAATGAGACATACCTTCTTCACAAAGACGACCAGACGGGGGTATCTCCATGTAGGATTAGCTGAACTACTCCTGCCCGCCAATTACTAATCTGGCGAGCTTTCTTTTTTTTTAGATATATTTTTCATTTTCATTTTCAATCTTTCTTTTCCCATTCTAACTCTGTTACAGAGACAGTTCGCCTGCCTTTTGCTGCATGCAGCTTCTTTCACACGTTTCTCTTCTGGGTCACTAAATATGGGAATTGGTTCATGCCGTTTGTAATAATAATCCTCATCTTCTGTATCGTGGACGCTTCTAGACAAAGCTTCCATTGCAAGCAAAAGTAAACGATTCCTGTTCACGTCATTAGGCGTTTTGTATATGATGCTGGCCAATCGGCATTCGGTGTCTTCTTCTTCTGCGTTCATCCGGAGCCTTTTTTCGGATGTGATTGCGTTGTGCCTGTCTACAGCGGAGCTGTGATACTGCTCCTTTAGGCCGACACATCCGACTTCTGCGGGCGTTTGTTGACCGGGTTAACCTTCCCGGACTCGATGTCCGATATGCGGCTAATATAACAACGGTCATTTTTATTTCCCAAGAAATTCCGGGTACCCATTTTATACTTGGCTGCCCAAGTCACTGAAAAACAGTCCCAGACTCGAAGGGGATTAGAATACATAACTACCAGGCCGGCAGTAAAGCATGCCAGCCACTGAACTATCGCTACTCATATTTCCATTTCAGGTGACAATAAATCATCAACATCATCTTCCACTTTTGCAGTCAAGCGTCGAGGGGAGGAATAGTTGACGCTCCAGAACACGTTGGATGGCACTGGATAGTGTCATTTAGTATGAATGTATACTGTCTTTGATGTCATCAATCCATTTTCTTCTCGGGCGTCCTCTTGGTCTCGTAGGAGATCTTCTTTGGTGTAGGGCCATTGCTGGTAGTTGATGGTATTGCATTCTAACGAGTGGCCAAATCATTTGATCTTCTGTCTTTCAATATATCTGGCACAAGGTGGTGACCCCAGTCTGTCTGATAACATCATTTCTTATTCGGTCTTGGATAGTCTCCTCAAACATCTCATCTCGCGGGTGTTGATTATGCGTAAGTATGATTTGGATAATCTCCAAGTTTGACTTTGTAGCATAGGGCTGTAGTGAATATATTGATATTTATTATCTGTCATTCTGTGGACATAGGTATATTTGGATTTTTCAGTATGGGTGATAGTTGATATCACACGGAGACAACATCTGAGCATACATCAGTAACTCGAAGTTACCACAGTGCTGACTGTGATACGGATCATTCTTTGGTTGTTGCAAGAGTTAGACTGAGACCAAAGAGAATCTACACAGCTAAACATAAATCTAAACCCAGGATTAATATTATTCACACTCATGATCCTGAAAAGAGCTTTGAGTTTTAACAGCAACTTGAAGACGCGTTCACTGATACACCAGAAAATTGTACAGTAAGTGAAAAGTGGGGTGAACTTAACGAAACTCTTTATAAAACTGCTGTAGGGGTTTACGGTACTGTGGATCACAAGAGGCAGGACTGGTTTGCTGCAAACAGCCAGCTCTCTTAAGAAACGAGGAAAGAACAACGCGTAACACTCTCAGTGAGCTCAAGCAAGCTAGGAAGGATGTGCAAAAGGCTGCCAGGCAGTGTGCAAATGACTATTGGATCAAGTTATGTGCGTCCATTCAAATCGCAAGTGATAAGGGAAACATCAGAAGAATGTATGAAGGGATAAAGAAAGCCCGTGGTCCAATGATAAAAAGAAGTGCACCTCTGAAAACCTTGACTGGAGAAATCATCACTGATAAGAAACAGCAGATGGATAGATGGGTAGAGCACTGTTTAGAGCAGTGGTTCTCAACCTTTTTTGGCCCGTGCCCCCCTTCACCATATTTTCAGAACGTCATTCCCCCCCCCCTTCCTATCAAAAATTTGGCCCGTGCCCCCCCCCCTCCCCTCATTCACAGTATTTTCAGAACGTCATTTCCCCCCCCCCCCCGTTTCATATTTCCTATCTAAAATCCCCCACCCCTATACAGTATACGTAAAAATGTAAGGTAAATTTAATAGCACATACTAAATCAAGGCTAGACATCCACATAAAACATGATTTGTGGGTCTACTGACTTTATAAAATGAATTTTAGAAGGATGAGACGTACTTAACTGTAAAGTATGAAGGGAAAAACAATATCATGTAATCGGTTCTTGTATTAACGCGATCTTGAGATGGTCTTCATCCCCCCCCCCCTGGAAACCCTAAAATTCCCCCCTGGGGGAGGGGGGAATTCCCTACCGGTTGAGAACCACTGATTTAGAGCTTTACTCAAGTGAGACCAAACTATAGTGTGTTTACTTTTTTTTGCCCCAATATAAAATTCAATATCTCAGTAACCAACTGAGGGAAAATGATGAGATTTAGCATATAACCTTATCATTATGGCCACCCAACAAAAAAATATTTGTTCTAGAGATTGTACAGCAGATTTCAAAGTTTGTTTATATGCGGTACATAATTTACGGCTTAGAGATTAAGTCCATCATTTTAAAAGTATTACAGCTTCACCAAGACACATCCTCGCTTTTTTTTAAATTGTCTCGCGGTTTTCGTTTTGGCACAGACTGCGCGCATTTGAATGGGATTGTTCAGAGGTGTCTCCTATGTGGGTTCTTTCATGAAACGTGATTATATAAATAAATATATAAATAAATCTTACCATTAATATAATATTAATAGCTAATATTTGAATGTGTGAATATTGTTAAATGGGATTGAAAGTGAAATTGTGTACAATTCAAACAGAGGCGTGCAGAGGTTCTTTGATGCCCGGGGCCAACCCCTTGATTGGATACCCCTTTACTGTTCTTTCCCTAATTCATTCTTCCTCCCCTCCCACTGTACTGTGCTGCCCCCTCTCCCTAATTGGATGCCCCCCTGCCGGCTGGATGCCAGGGGCCGTCGCACCCCCCGCACACCCCTCTGTACGCCACTGACTTCAAAGCATCGCTATGAAGTTGTACACATATTTTTGTCAAGAAGCTGATAGCAGGAAACTGTTTCATACTGTTACAAATCCCGAAAAAAGAACAGTGCATGCATTGGGTTTGAGTAAACGGTCATTTTGTCGATGGGTGCAAGAATCTGGAATGAAACCAACACGTGATAAGCAAACGGTAGGTAGAAAGGCAATTGTAGACAGCTTTGACAAGGATGTCATCAGGCGAATTATTATAACAATGATGGATGCCAAAGAAACAGTGACTGTAAGAAAACTGAGGGTTTTGTTGAGAAAGAACAATAACATAGAGCTATCCAAAACAACTTTGTGGAAAATTATAAGGACATTTGGCTTCACTTTAAGAAAGTACAAGGGAGGTAGAAATATCCGTTGCGAGCAACCGCATTTAGGAGCCATGAAAAGCAGATACCTACGTGAAATAAGGGAAATGCGCAAAGAAAATTATGACATAGTGTATTTGGATGAGACGTGGATCAATGCGCACCACACAAGTGAAAAGGATTGATTGATTGATTGATTGATTGATTTAGCAATAGTAGGCAGACCAAGGATGTAACGCATACACACTACTGGAGTGTCTCTGGTGCATCCCAGAATGACCCGCATAGCTTCATTCTGTATGCGCTCTAATTTCACCAGCTGACTCTTTGATACAGTGAGCAATCCTAGTCCATAATCAATAACTGAGAGGATCAAGTGCTGGTATAGTGTGAAGAGCATTCTCTGCTCTGTGTCCATTGCAGCCATAGTTTTAAGTGCATTGAGTCCCTTTTGAGATCTTGTCACAACCGTCTCCACATGGTCCTTGAAGGACAGACTCCTGTCAAATGTGATTCCCAGATACTTCAGTTTGTGAAAAGGAATGGCAATCAATGGATGGAAAGATAAAGCGTTATGTGCCCAGTAGTAAAGGACCGCGTTCGGTCATAGCTATGCTGGTAGTATTCATAATGGCTTTGTACAGAATGCTAGGCTCGTGTTCGTATCAAAGCATACAGATAATAGGGATTATCATGCTGAGATGAATGGTAATGTATTTAGAGATTGGCTCGAGAATACAGTACTTCCATCCCCTGATAGACCGTGCTGTCTAATCATGGACAATGCATCATAAGTAGTGTATAAGTACAAAAGGATATTGTTTTTTTAAGGATCTTATATATTATTACTAATTATCGATCCTGATCCTCAAAGGGCGATAACTCATCGGTGTTTTTTTTTCTTTAAAAAATGTAGGCGTGGTCAAGTAGTGTTCAAGTGACCCCTTAAATTGTAGGTACGTCTAGTATACAATATAAAAAATACAACATAAAACATTCAAAATAACAAACAAACGATTCAAGTAAGGTATATTATAATTTTTAATAAAACATATATAGACAAAGTTATAAAGTTGTTTTTTTTTCTTGGCGGGGAAGTGTGGGAACATCTGGAAGGTAGTACCGGGAAGTTTTTTTCTTTTTTGGTCCGCGAAGTGTGGGAAAATCTCGGGCGGGTGTGACGGTGGTCGGTTCATAACAGACCGGGGTGTATGAGAGGTGGGAAAAAGTCATTAAGTAACGGGTTGTAAAAACGTTGGTGAGTGGTGTGGTAATATATGTTGAACTGTTAGCACATTGGCGGTGTACATTAGTAGGAATAGACGGAATAGTAGTAATAGTGGGTATGGGTTAGTGAAACTAGTTGATAAAGGGTGGTTATTAGCCCTATGTACAGGGTCGTAGTGGCTTATTCACTATCATCACAGTGTTACAAATGAAACCTTAAAAAGTAAAGTAGTCGGTTGTAATGGATATGGTGTAGTGTCATTCAGTGTTAAGGGATGGGTAGCAGTTAATAGTTGTCAAGAGGTGGTCAAGTAGTGGTCAAGCAGTGGTCAAGTGAGGGAATTGTAGAGGAAAATACGTGTAGTGACATGATAATCGATAAAGTGGTAGATGACGTGGTCAAGAGGTGGTCAAGTAGTGGTCAAGCAGTAGTCAAGTCAAAGAAGAATGGCTACACAGCTACTTGCTGCCGCTGCCAAAACCGAACAAAGACCATTCCAAGATAAGCGGCTACAGAATCATTACGATGCAGAACACTGTTGGCAAGCTACTGGAGACAATTGTAGCACACAGACTTGCTTGTAACTTGGAACAGCTCGGCTGCTTCCCACCCACACTTGGAGGATACAGACGCAACAAAGAGTCATGGCTGAATGCGGCGGTCTTTGCTCAAGATGTTTACGAAGGATTTCAGGTCAGAGAAGAGACATGTGCGGCTGCCATAGACTTAGAGGACGCATATAACAGAGTATCTTTTGAGCACTTGATGCAAACCCTCCTCAGACTGAAAGTTCACCCTCACCTTGTACGATGGATAGCTGCAGTTCTGCTCCAAAGGAAGGTGGTGCTAAGATGCGGGAGTTGGTCTTCTGAGCCGATAACGATATGTCCAAGATTGCCGCAGGGTTCACCACTGTCACCAGTACTATTCAACGTGTATACGGTGCCGATCACTGAACAACAGTTGGACGGGAGGGGTAGGACTCTGTCATTCTTTGACGACATCCTCGTGTATCGACAGGGTCGAGATAGACAGGCGGTTGCAAATGATATGCAGGGCGAACTAGATCGAATTTCCTCATGGTGTGCTGATGCTGATGCCCTTGTCAACCCTGCAAAGGCATCAGTTACATGGTTCTCACTAAACAACCAAATTGTGAAAACAGACCTGCCGGCAGTAAGAATGGATGGGAGCATTTTGAGTAGAACCCAGTCAATGACATATCTTGGCGTGAGGCTTGATCTTAGCCTGTCCTTCAGAGATCATGTCGATTATGTCATAACGAAGGCTCGAAAAGGTTTGTCAGCAATGAGAGTCATGGCGACTGCCAATATCGAGCAAAGACTGCTAATACTTCTGTTCCAAGGACTTGTGCTTTCACGCATCGAGTATGCCCTGGCCATCCTCACTGTCAGCCCTGCACAGATTGGAAGACTTGAAAAGGTACAAACCGAAGCCATTCGCATCATTTTGGGCTTCACGAGAGACACCAGCTGTGTAGCAATGAGATACCTCCTTGACTTCCCGACAATGGAACACAGGATCAAGATCTGGAGAGTGTGGGGTGGTAAATATAATACATTAGAATAAGGACAAGTTTCGCTAGGGGTATTCAGTATTAATGGGGTCTAAATCCCAAACACGCCCTCTATAGGATTTAATATACTGGCTCGTAAAACCCCCAAGCATTGAACAAGGCAGAAAAGAGTGCAAGTTCAACACTAACATAGAAGAAATGTTTCCCATAGAAGGCTGGGAGATCCGGGAAGTTCTACCACAGACACCCGAGTACAAATCACTCTACCCCGAAGGTGTGCCTATGTGTAAGTGTCCCGCCCCACATTTAATCTCCCACATATATAAACAATGACAAGTATCCACTGTCATGCACATCCACAGTATTACACAACAGAGGGACAACAACCAATGTTAGACGCAACAACTGGATTACATGACAGAGGAAAACAGCCACTGTTAGACAAAACAGTACAATGACTCACTGTATCACATAACAGTAACCATAACTGGACTATAAACATCAATTTTGGAACAACAGGTTAACAATGAAGTAACTTCAAGGCTTGGTTAAACCAAACAAACAAACACTGTATTGTGAAAACATTTGGGTCTTGGACAAACCCTGTTGGCTACAATATGGTGACATATACATGAAAGAAATTATTCATATCCAGGCAATGCACACAAAGTATACAACCATACCAGAAGTCCCCAAAAATCCCCAAAAAACGGTTCACATCAAATACCTGTGTCAAACACAAAACAAAGTAAATAATGCATACGAAGAAATAGATAAAGAAAATCTATCTAATCTGTCTCTAGAAATATCCTATGGGTCTGATGATGACTCCCTCTCCTTCAATATCCACTAGAAAAAAAGTCTGGCCATAATCACACTCTATAATCCAGGGAAACAGCTGCTTTGCATATATCCTCCTATTTAGAAAATTGGGGATTGCACACACACACACGGAGCTTTCACCGCCGGATCATATATCCAAAACGAATAACATGTCGGAGTAATCCATATGAATCCAAAGTGGATATACTGTAATCTCTCAAGTCACAGTTGTTAAGTCACTGGGCTAGGAGCATTCCGGGGTGGTATAACAGACAGATATGAGTCGGAAACGTTCTGGCGTGGCGTGACACACGGGAGTCCATGTGATTGATTCGATCAGGATCAGGCACAAACACTTTCAGTATATCTTTGGATGAGGAGTGACATCACATAATCCATTAGAATTTCCTGACAGAACTACTTGAATTGGGCATGAATATTCCAGCCCTTTTCTGGGTTAAGATGTAGGTTATTCTTTCTTCAGCTGAATATACGACTTGATTGACCGGGAGTTGGTATAGTGCTTGATTGTCCCTGTCTGGGATATGATGGATGAGAAGATTCAAAGGAAGCTGGGAGTTCACAAAATCAGTTGGTAAATCCATACTGGTAAATGATGGTGAATTCCAGACTATCCATGAGCCTCTGGAATATGACAGTTGAACGTGGAATCAGGCGGTGACTTTTAGAAGAGGGTATACGCTGAAAACCATCTAGGCCAGGCATGCCTCATGTCTTTGCAGACATTGAAAAGATTAACACCATCTGTAAGTTCCCAGAGGTAGGGAATCCACTTCAGCATATTCAAAATCCATGAATTTTCCAGGCATTGACATTCAGGTTCAGGGTGTGTAGCAGTAACCAGCACTCTTTGTAGGATATTAGGAGTAGGCTGATATCCTAGTTTCCTGCCTCTAAATCCAAACAAGTTGACCATAATTCCAGTGCCAAGCATGGTGACTAGTGCCAATACTCCACCGCCATCTCTAGCGCTAAAACGCAGAGAATACGTAGCTATTATTTAACCCATTAACAATGGGTCACCCGCTAACGTTGAAGAAACATGGCGATTGACCAAACCGATTTGTCTACCAAGCCTTTGTCTCGATTCAGCCTGTGTTTCCGGGGCGCGGCCCATCACTCGCCTTAATTCAAACGAAAGTTAATTTCGTTAAGTATCCCGTCCGAACTTTTAATGCGCGTATAGCCGTCTGCTGGAAAAGACTGAGGGATGATGACATATATGTCACAGAGAGCTCGTGCATACTTAAAAATAAGTGCAGATGAGCAGCACCCTCTGCATGACGCTATATTCAGAGAAAAGGGTGACAGGCTAAAGAAGGGCAAATCATGGATGGGTCGGGCGGAAGATGTCGTCAGACAGGTCTGCAGTCTTACCAGTATCAACCCCGGCAAGGGATGGGTGCCGGTGCCTCCAGTTTTTAAGTGCACTTTCTCCTGCATTATCACACTCGACAGACGGTGCAGAGAGCAGAACCGTGCCGCTGTCAATGCAGAGGTTAACGCGCTCATCTATGAACACTCAGATAGCCCCGAAGTGCTCATCTATACAGATGGATCTGTTGTAAAGCAGCAGAAAAGTGCGTGGGCATTTACAGCCCGTTCAGCGGGCCGAACCGTTCAAGAATCCAGTGGTGCCCACTCTATGACCACGAGCAGCATGACGATGGAGGTGATGGCAGTTACACAGGCTTTCATATGGCTGGAATCACAGCACTATACCAACGTGTGTGTACTAAGTGATTCAATGAGCATGATTCCGAAGGTCGAAGCTGGATCTGTACGTAGACAGTGGACTGAGTCGCTGCGGTAGTCAGTTGTCCGTAAAGTCACCTTCATCTTCATCCCGGGACATGCGGGAGTCGAGGGAAATGAACGAGCTGACAAACTGGCTGGCTCCGCACCCCCTGTAGATGGCCAGCCCATGGATCGTGCCGTTGTTATTAACGTCCTCAAAGATATGGCGAGAACAGAGGACTTTGACGTCAGTGATTCCACATCGCTGTCCAGGATGAAAGACCTGGGAGTAAGAATCGGCACAGCCAGACGCGAGAGGTACATCGGGGAAACAAGGCGCCTCGTCAACCAACACAGAACTGGCACTATTAGCCACCGGACGCTGATGCATATGCTGGGGGGGGGGAGGATCTGAGCACCTATGGACATGTCCGGAGTGCAATGAAGATACCCCAACTGATAACTGATAACTGATAACTAACAGTAGTCAAGTGGTCGTGTGACCTCTTAAATTTTAGAGGAAAGTAGGTGTAGTGACATGGTGATGATCAAACGGTGGTCAAGTAATGGTCAAGTAGTGGTCAAGCAGTGGTCATATTTCAAGCGAACGAAAGAAGAAGAAGGTTGGCTACTGAAGACGATAAAACAAAGAAAATTGAATATTTTGATCACTTGAAACGCCATAAAAGTTTAGAGAGAACAATAATGGAGGGGTATATGCCCGGGAAGAGAAGAAGAGGAATGCCAAAGAGAAGATGGGTGGAGAATGTGGCAGATGATCTCCAGCTGGGTGTATCTGATGCGGGACACCTGCTTATGACCGAGAAGTTAGTTATGGGAGCGAGGTCTGCAAAGGACATGCTACTAAATGAATGAATGAATTCTATAAGTAACATAGTCGTGTTCAGAGTTAATTGTGATCCATTTTATGAAGGTTACTTTCTTTCTGGATACGTTATCTTTAACTACATTGTTCCATCAAGCTGTTCTTAATCTTTTGTTCTGCCCTACTTTCTAGGTTCCACATTTATTTTCCAATGTGCCGAGCATGGTAGCCTTGACAATTGTCCAATCCTTATCTACAATAAATAAACTGCAATAAAATGTTATCTGGTTAGCTTCTCAAATCTGCTCTTTAGAAGTGTATCTCTCAATATAAAAAATACCGCATAAATACCCTAGTAATTTATAAACAAATGTATCGGTTAGGAAGTTATGCTGAAAATGGTATATGCGCCGTTGGACAGGGTTCGATGCCACCTGTCGTTGCTGTTCACTACGGGGGGGGGGGGGGGGGGGGGGGGGAGAGACTGTTCAACTATTTATCCGTGCACTTTAAAACAATTGTGATGTAAACGTAAACAATACCTCTTGGCCTACACAGATGTAATAGTCTTAACACTTCACATACCCACATATCCTAATAGGTACCTGTTATTTATTATTGTTATAAAGATATGCATTGTGGTTTTGAACGTGTAATGGATTGGTAGTTTTGGCACGGAGGCCGGGGGTTGCACCCAGATTAATTGTTCTTTTTATTCATGTTCTTCTAATGTCAGAAATGGTGTGGACATTGGCGCTTGTGATGCGGGACACCTTCATTCATTCATTCATTCATTCACACCATTTAATTAACAACAATCTAATAATTAACAGTCAATCTAGGTTTCGACCTAAATATTCTTGCCATAGTGCTCTAACAAAAATGACCGATAACTGGCACTTAAACATCAACAACGGTAGAATTTGTGGAGCGGTGTTTGTAGACTTTTAAAAAGCTTTTGATATGGTAGATCACGATATTCTAATTAGAAAACTAAAACAAATGAAGACAAGCACCAACATGGTGAACATAATTACGTCATTTCTATCCGACAGACAACAAGTCGTGTCTTTCAACAACTGTCTATCAAGACCCAAACAGCTTAATATTGGTGTGCCTCAGGGCTTAATACTAGGTCCGCTGCTTTTTGCAGTTTATATTAATGATCTTCCTTTATATATCAATACAACTTGTAATCTATTTGCAGACGACTGTACTATATATACTAGTCAAGAAAACCGTAGTGAATTAGAGAATTCTTTACAAAAGGAACTTGATAATCTTACTAGATGGAGCAATGAAAACCGCATGCAAATTAACATTGACAAAACCAAATCCATGCTAATAACGACCAGACAAAAACTGCAGACACTAGCCATAACTGGAGCACCGCTCGAACTCCGCATAGGCACGTTACCTATAGTTAATGTGACTGAACATAAAACACTAGGTCTTTTAATTGACAGCTATTTGAACTGGAACTCTCATGTTCACGCTCTTACCAAGAAAATAGCACAGAAAGTTTACCAACTTGCTAAAATTCAGCACTTCCTGGACGAAAGCACACGAAAAATATTCTATACATGCTATATCCAATCACATCTCGATTACTGTTCCACAGTTTGGGATGGTTGCCCTAAATCTAATTTAAAACGACTATGTTCTCTACAAAACCGCGCTATTCGTCTGGTTTCTGACATAAAGCACGTTGAAAGTAATAATTTGTACAGAGAGAGAGAGAGAGAGAGAGAGAGAGAGAGAGAGAGAGAGAGAGAGAGAGAGAGAGAGAGAGAGAAGTGGGTGTCAGAGAGAGGGAGAAAGTGAATGTGTGTGTGCGCACGTCCATGCGTGTGTGTGGAGAGAGTGATTGAGTGAGAAATGGTGGGGGAATGTGTCAGTGCATGCATTCGTACGTGTATGTGTGAGAGTGAGTGAGGGAGTGTGTGCGTGCGTGCATGCGTTCATGTGTACGTGTATGTGTGAGAGAGTGTGATTGAGAGAGTGAGTGTGTGTGTGTGTGTGAAGGATTGTGTGTGAGAGAGTGAGACAGTGAGAGAGTTGATGTGTTAGTGTGTGTGTGTGAGCGCGCGCATGCGTGTGAGTGTGTGTATATGAAAGAATACAGAGAGAGAGAGAGAGAGAGAGAGAGAGAGAGAGAGAGAGAGAGAGAGAGAGAGAGAGAGAGAGAGAGAGCTGAGCAGATGCATGTCATGTAACACGAATGTTATGTAACACGTGAATCCATATGTTTGTGTATTCCCATCTGTCATATTATCAGTTACATACCACTTGATTTTATCATACATAATATAAACTCATGTTCATTACTGTAGTTTGAGTGAGAGAGTCAGTGAGTGTGAATGAGAGACAGAATGAGTGAGCGGGAGAGTGAATGAGTGAGCATGAGAGTGAATGAGTGAGCGCGAGAGTGAATGAGTGAGCGCGAGAGTGAATGAGTGAGCGCGAGAGTGAATGAGTGAGCGTGAGAGTGAATGAGTGAGCGTGAGAGTGAATGAGTGAGCGCGAGAGTGAATGAGTGAGCATGAGAGTGAATGAGTGAGCGTGAGAGTGAATGAGTGAGCGCGAGAGTGAATGAGTGAGCATGAGAGTGAATGAGTGAGCGCGAGAGTGAATGAGTGAGCGTGAGAGTGAATGAGTGAGCGTGAGAGTGAATGAGTGAGCGCGAGAGTGAATGAGTGAGCGCGAGAGTGAATGAGTGAGCGTGAGAGTTAATGAGTGAGCGTGAGAGTGAATGAGTGAGCGCGAGAGGGAATGAGTGAGCGTGAGAGTGAATGAGTGAGCGTGAGAGTGAATGAGTGAGCGCGAGAGTGAATGAGTGAGCGTGAGAGAGAGAGAGAGAGAGAGTGTGTGTGTGTGTGTGTGTGTGTGTGTGTGTGTGTGTGTGTGGGAGCATCACTATTTTTACATCACATACTTTTTATGTACACATTTTTCTCCATGTTTAACATTTTTATGAGACTGCTCATGACAATTGTCAGTGTATGTGTGTGAGTAAAGTGGGGGAGGTTTTTCATACTAGTTTCACTGCTAACCTGAGACATTTTGTGTGTGTCTAGATGTGAGGAGGTGTGAGTGTGTGTGGAGGATGTGTGTGAGTGTGGGGGAGTGTGTGGGTGGGGATATGCGTTTGGATGGGTTGGGGTGTGTGGTTTTGGTGGGTAGTGATATTTCTGGGTGTTGGTGGGATGTGTGGATGGATGTGTGGGGGTGAAAGTAGGGGTGTGGGAATGGGTGTGGGGGATGTGTATATGGGTGGAGGATATGTGTATGGGATGGATGCGGGGGATGTGTGTTTATGTGGATGGTTTGAGGAAGTATGTGTGGGTGGCGGGGTTGTGTGGGTAGGGGATTGTGTTGGGTGGATTGGGGATGCAAGGCCGGGTGGGGAGAAGTGTATGGTGTGTGGGTGTGAGATATGTGTGCGGTGTGTTGGTGCGGGATGTGTGCATGATGTGTGGGTGGAGGGTATGTTTGTGGTGGTATGGGTGAGGATATGTGTGTGGGTGGAGGATAGTGGGTGGTGTGGGGGATGTGTGTGATGGGTGCGGGGAATGTGTGTATGGGTGGGGTATATGTGGGGGTGAGTAGGGAATGTGTGGTGGTTGGGGGAAGTATATGGGGGTGTGTGGGTGGGAAATGTGTGCGTGGATGGGGAATGAGTGGGTGAGGGTGTGTGAGTGGCTTAGGGTTGTGTAGGTCGGAGAGGGAGTTGTATGTGTCGGGATGGGATGTGTGAGTGGGTGGAGGATGTGTGTGGGTAGGGGTATTGTGATCGTGAGATGTTTGGTTGGGGGTGGGTGGGTGGGTGGGGGTGTGGGTGCGTAGTGGAGGATGTATGCGTGAGTGAGTGTGTGTTGGTGGACGGGTAGGGAATGCGTGTGTGGGTGGGGAGAGGTGTGTGGTGTGTTGGTTTGGGATATTGTGTAGGTGAGGTATGTGTGTGTTTTGTGGTGTGTGAGTGGGGGTATGTGGGGTGGATGGGTAAGGGTATCTGTGTGGGTGTGGGTGGGAATATTGTGTGGTATCTGGGTGGGGGATTTGTGTGTGGTGTGTAAGTGGAGATGTGTTGGTGAGGGATATGTGTGTGTATGTGTGGTGCGTGAGTTGGGAATATTGCGTGGTAGGGGGTGTATGTGATGTGCGGGTATGGGATTGGGTTAAGGCATGTGTGGGTGGGTGGAAGTTGTATGTGTGGGTGGTGGGGTGTGTGTGAGTGGTTTGGGGATGTATGGGTGGTTAGGGAGATGTGTGTGTGTGGGGGGGGGGGGGACATGTCAGTTGGTTGGGATGTGTGTGTATGGTTTGGGGATGTGTGAGTGGATGTGCGATGTGTGGGTTGGTGGGGGATTGTGTGCATGGGGAGGGGAATATGTGGTCGATGGAGATGTGGTCGATGGAGATGTGGCTGGGCGATGGGCGGTTTGAGGTGTGGGTGGGGAGATGATGTGTGGGTTAGGATGTGGATGGGCGTGGGATGTGTGGGTTAGTGGGGGAATGTTTGTGGGTGGCGAGTGTGTTTTGGTTGGGGGATCAGATGAGGGTAGTGTGTGTGGGTGGGGGATGTGCGCGAGGGGGATGGGTCGGTTGGTGAGGTATGTATGTGTCCCTGGTGTGCGTGTGTGTGGGTAGGTGGGGGTGTTTTTGTGGGTGGGGTGATGTATGGATAAGTGGGAGATGGGCCTCATAACATGTTAATAAGCCTTGTTTATGTTTACAACATTCATTTCACAATGTTTATTTTTCTTCCTATGTAAATGTATAATGCTATTGATGAATGAAAGACGAGTGATTGGAAGGGCCGAATGTAAGACGGGCCTACGCGCCCAATTTGTGACCCTAATAAAGTTGATTTGATTTGTGACCGTGCAAACCTTGCTGTTATCAGATACGTTAATAAACTTAGTGTTAATAATTTACTATTTACTGGACAGCTGTTGAAGATTTCCGAGTACATTTTGTATTCTTTCTTTCTCTCTTGTTTTGCTACTTGTTTGTCGCTTCTGCTGTATATTTTCTTTCTTTGAACTCAAGCGTAGTCCATACACTACAAGTGCTGGACTGAATTTTGCGTGTGGATTAGCTTTCCCTATTAACAGTGTCCCTCGCCATCAGGCGAACCCACTCCAACTTCAGAGGTTCTGCTGTAGATAATTCCTAAATATTGCATTGGCCTTATTCTTGTGGAAAGCTAAGTCATTTAACGAAAAAAATACAGTAAAAGTATTGAACATTTTCTTCTTCTTCTTCTTCTTCTTCTTCTTCTTCTTCTTCTTCTTCTTCTTCTTCTTCTTCTTCTTCTTTTAACAATTCTACGGCCTGTCGTAATTGACAACATTGATGATAACGATGTTAATGACGGTGGTGATGAGTACGATGAAGATGGCAATCATATAATGTTAATAATGATGATTAAACTAACGATGATAATAATAATGACGATTAAAATGATTAGAAAATGTTGATCGTTAAAGAAGAAAAAATGGTGGTGATGATGGGATGAAAGTAAATTATGACTGTGATAATGATGATGGTGGTGGTGATAGTGGTGATGATAATGGTGATGATAATGGTGATGATAACTTCAATGAAGATGCTGGTGATAGCGATGACCATGAAGATGATGTAGTTAATGGTGATGACGAACGTATATTTGATAACTAAGGAAAAGTGACAACCTCGACGACAACTGTTAGACATCGAACTCTATAGCCTATGCAGCTGCTGATAACGGAAATAAGAGCGACAGAAAGTAAGAATAAGAAAACTAAAGGACCCCTTGTCACCCATTCAAGTGTATTGAGTATATGGTACTATAATAGTAGTAGCTTCATTGCTTGTAAAACCCAATAGGCACTCTATTAGTGACGTGTTCAGTATCACTCAGACCGCCTTGCTTCCCATCACATTTTGTGGTACCAATTTTAGTCTACGTTGACCAGGAACCCAGAAAAATCTTTTAATTTTTTAAAATTTTTTGTAAATCAGCCTCCGGGATTTAAACACATAACGGCCATTACCACCGATCCTACAGCCAATGCGCTACCTAAGCCAACTTCCACGAGCGGAAATAACTAACATTATTTCAGCATTGTCCGAGAGACCAACCTAACATTAGCTGACATACCGCCTGATAGATTGTGACTGGGTAGATTGTGATTACGCCTTCCTCTGTCAGGTTCGATGAGGTCCCTGATTATCCGAGGACAGCCGCAGCTTCTGTGTTACACGAAAACTCGATTTCAGCTTTCCCGGGCTATACAACTTTTTGATTACTGTAAATGTCACTGGTTGTCATGGCGACATCGGAAGTATTTTTACTGATTATGGCGACCCCTGGACCTAGTACAATGTGCGCTTGCTTCAGAGGAGATAACGTCTGTCTGTCTGTCTGCGTGTCTGTCTGTGTGTAAGTGAGCCTGTCTGTCTGTATGTAAGTGAGTCTGCATGTATGTATAGCAGGCAGGCAGGCAGGCAGGCAGGCAGGCAGGAATGTATATATGTGAGTTTTGTGTTATGTCTGTATGTGAGTAAGTGAGGCTGTCTGTATGTTTTATGTGTCTGTCAGTCTGCCTGCCTGCGTGTCTGTCTGTATGTGTGTAAGTGAGCCTGTCTGTCTGTATGTAAGTGAGTCTGCATGTATGTATAGCGTGTCTGTCTGTATGTGAGTAAGTCTGTTTGTCTGTCTATCGGTCTGTCTGTATGTGTGTAAGTGAGCCTGTCTCTCTGTATGGGAGTGAGTCTGCATGTATATATAGTATGTCTGTCTGTATGTACGTCTGTTTGTCTGTCTATGGGTCTGTCTGTATGTGTGTAAGTGAGCCTGTCTCTCTGTACGGGAGTGAGTCTGCATGTCTGTATGTGTGTAAGTGAGCCTGTCTCTCTGTATGGGAGTCAGTCTGCATGTATGTATAGTGTGACTGTCTGTATGTAAGTCTGTTTGTCTGTCTATCGGTCTGTCTGTATGTGTGTAAGTGAGCCTGTCTCTCTGTACAGGAGTGAGTCTGCATGTATGTATAGTGTATCTGTCTTTATGTGTGTAAGTGAGCCTGTCTGTCTGTATGTGAGTAAGTGAGTCTGCATGCATGTATAGTGTGTCTGTCTGTATGTGAATAAGTCTGTTTGTCTGTCTATCGGTCTGTCTGTATGCATTCATGTGTGCGTGCGTGCGTCTGTCTGTCTGTAATAACTCCAATGTTAAATCGGCACTCCTGTATGAACCAGAAATATGGATAATGACTAAAAGAATTAGTAATAGACTACAATCCTTCATTAACTGGTGCATGAGCAGAAGAGTAGGAATAAAATTGTATGACAGAATCCCCAGTGTGGAGCTCGCGGAGAGAACTAAACACATTCCACTGAATCCAGATGTGGGGGGGGGGGGGGGGGGGGACGCTGGCGCTGATTAGGACATACATTGACAACATCAGAGAATAGTATAACTAGATACCCTCATGTCTCGGACCCACAAAGCCAACGAAACAGTAAAGAGAGCCCAGTTATATGGCCTCCAGGCGCATTGTCTTGTGGTGCTAGACCCATATTTGTATAGACCAATCGGCACTTGGTGTTTTGTGTTATCAGTATCACGCTGCCACTTTTACTTCCAAGGACATTTACTGGTGCCCAGTTTAAACTGGGTTGACGAGCGATCTCAGGTAAGTTTTTTTTTTAAATTCGAATTGGCCCCAGTGCCAAGAAATCAATGGGGAGAACCGTTGAGGCCACCAAGACAATTACACAAATAAACACAGTATTATTTGGCGCTCACAGAAGGAGAAGTAAATAGAGACTAGAAGACGCACTATACAACATAACATTTGAAAGCTATAGTTACCGACCGGGATCGAACCTGTCGCCTCCAAATGACGACGGCGCCTCGCTGCAGGAACAAGTGTACTTCGACGCACGACCAACTAGACACTCCTAGGTCAGCTGTGTAATAAGAAGTATTTTTTTTCGATCTCTTTATTAAATCACCTTCCTCTTTCTATAATACTTTATTTTAAATTTTAAATATCTCATGCTTGCTCTTATTTTTCTTCCCGTAAACTCACTGATCTGTCTGTACGTATTGTGTGTGTGTGTGTGTGTGTGTGTGTGTGTGTGAGTATATCTTTAATTGGGCTTCCTGGCCCTAGGAGTTAGCGACTTTCTCCGTAATCCAGTATATCCACGCGAGGAACGTAACTTGCGCGAGAATCGGTAGCGTTTCTCGCCGCGTTGGTGGCTTACAGGGTATGTGAGTGAGCTCAGTAGTTTGCCATTGATTTCTGAGTCGCCGGCTCACTTATCCCGTTAAGTTACCAACGCGGCGAGAATCCTTCCAATTCTCGCGCGTTGCGTTACCCTATGTGGATAAACGGGATTACGGAGAAAGTTCCTAAGCCATAGTCCGCCATTCTATCTTCCATGTTTTTCTTTTCCTACCGTTTGAGTTAGAATCTCGTGATTTTTATTTCTTGTGACGCCGGTTGAGAGATTGCCATTTCTACTTCATCTTACAAGCTTGTGAATTTCTTCTTCATTTTAACCCTAACCCTGCTTGTTGTTGGTGCAAATACGTGTGTGCTATTTATATCTATTGATTTGTCTTCTTTTTTGTTTTCGTTCTTTCGCTTTGAACTCAAAGAAGTTCAAGCTGGACTGATTTTTGCTTGTGGGCTAGCTTTCCGTTACCAACGCCCCTCTACATCAGGCAAGCCTACACCGACTTCTGAGTGACTTGTAATTTACGTGACAAAGTCAAGGACGAGAAGGAACATTTTAGTATAATTGACCAGTGTATGGGTTGGACCCACTACCTCGCCATCAGCACACCTGAAGTTTAAGATTGTGCGCTCTGATCTATTTGGCCATGATAATTTTTTTTATTTTGACCATAATAACTATGTCGAAATACTACAACCATACATTGATTTCGCTGTTTCTTAATCAAACAGTTGTGATAAACATGAAAAAGGTGTTCGAATACTAAATATGTACGATATGCTGATGATACAGTATTGCTTATAGACTGAATGGTTCGATGTGCAATGAGGATGGTTTGTCGACTAACCAACCAACCAACCAACCAACCAACCAACCAGTTAACTAACAGTATTGCTATCCACAGCATAGAATGGTATAGAAAAACTAATAGCCTCTATCCAAGTGAATAGTGAAAACCACAACTTACATCTTAACATAGCAAAAACACAGATAATGCATACATATAAAACTACTATTGAGAAAGAAATATATGTTAATGAGAAAAACATTGGCGGTGATGGAAAATTTCGAATACCTTGGGTCATTGATTACCAACAATGGTGAGGGTCTTTGATTACCAACAATGGTGAGACAATGAAAGAAATTAAAAGATGAATATCTATTGCTCTTCAAAGACTAAAACAACTGAATAAATTAGGAGTGGAAAATTAGATTTTTAAGATTATGCATCTTTCCCATTGCAACATACGCCTGTGAGATCTGAACACTTACTAAACAAGCTGAAAAGTGCATAAATGCCTTTAAATATAATGTTAATTAATGGTTCTAAGAATATTGTGGATGAAGAAAAGAAGAAATGCATCCATACTTCAAGAGCTGAATATTGAAGAAGCCTGGCTTTTAAAGACGATAAAACAAAGAAAATTAAACTATTTTGGTTACTTGAAACGTTATAAAAGGTTGGAGAGAACAATAATGGAGGGGTATATGCCTGGGAATAGAGGAAGAGGTAGGAAAAAGAGAAGACGGGTGCAGGGTGTGACAGATGATCTCCAGATGGGTGTATTGGACGCGGGACATCTTGCTTATAATCGATAGGTTTTCCGAAAGGTTGTTATGGGAGCGGGGTTCTGCAAAGGACATGCTACTGAATGAATAAATGAATGATTGATTGATTGATTTAGGAACCGACATCACAGAATTCGAGGCATTCCCATAAGCGCTCCGTCCCCATCCTCAGAAGCCAGCGAAGAGTTCCAATCCCAATAGTACCAGTAGCAATCTGATTATATGTGCGTCTCGCCTTTCATCTAAGCGTTGAGCATCGGCCAGATCCCCTCGTCACTCCTCGCTGTCGCATTCTTGCGAGACCATGGTGATCCATTTGCTCCTCCGAGGTGTACATGTGCTCCCACAAGGCAGCAACCACGTCTGCCTTGTCATGCATCAATACTCCACCAAGTTTTGCAGAGCCAGCCAATCTGTCTGTCTGTTCATTCCCCAACATACCAGCATGCCCCGGAGAAAAGATCCAGACGATGCTTGCCACCCGTGACTACCGAAGCGAAGCAAGCCACTCTGCACAAAGCTTGCCTGTCCTCACCCTACTCAGCATCTTTCTGAGTAAGTTATAATCACGAATGAATGAATGAATGAATGTGTATATTGCATTATTTGTACATTTAACTATTCCGTGGACTTAAATATCTCGTTCAGAAAACATTGGAGGAAAACAAAACCTGAACGTAAAGTTTCCTAGAAAACCAACATAGGGTTGATCGGAACGTCCGGCAAAGAACATGCAATTGTTTCTTTTCAACAAATGAAGCCGTGTACTTTCGCTGTACCAATTCAGTGAATCAATCAATCAATCAATCAATCAGGTGCCGTCTCCACAATGAAGGGAGGCTGCAATGGATCTCCAGCACTGTCCTCCCCCCCTCCCCCCCCACTGTAAATTCTGCCAGGCTGCTGTTCGTCTATCTCTTGATGTTATCTTCCCACTTGTACAGTTGTTTACCTCTTGCTCGCTTGCCTTCAACCTTACCCTCCCGTAAGCTGCAGACCGCTTTGTGTTGGTTTCTATACAATGTTATGAGTGCTGGTTGTTCAGAAAGCAATGGCAAACTACTGAACGTAAACTTGCCCATGAATCATAGTTTATTTTTTTTCCCCGCATATCCTTTACAGGACATCACTGTCAACATCAGCATCTTTCAGCTGATTGTTGATTTCTTGACAAGATTACACTCAGTAGTTTGCCATTGCTTTCTGAGCGACCGGCTCACATACCCCGTAGTTATCGACCCAGAGAGAACCGCTACCGATTCTCGCGCACGATACGTTACTCACGAGAATATACGGGATTACGGAGAAAGTCGTGTAACGCCCAGACCAGAGAGACCGGCCATGAATCATAACAGCCAAAAAATGCTGGAGTTGACTGCTACGTCCTGTAAAACATTTGCAAGTTTTATGTGTTTTGAGACATTGAATGAAGGTAACTAATCCAAGTTTTCACAGCGAGGCTGGGAAATCAGGCGAGTTGTCCCGGAACTTCACGTTGTCACGTGACTGATTTTGGCGCGTTAGAGAACGCTGCTGTCTCGCACCAAGGTTTATCGCTGAAGGAAATAACAATCTGTCTGTTGTTTTGAAAGACGCCAGAAAGTATGGCACCTAAAGATTATGCAGCTGAGAAAGGTGAGTAGATGTTTAACGCTTATTGACTGTTTAATGAACTGAATATTGTGGGTTTACGATCATATTGAGGTATGCAATTTTCGTCACCACTACACTACCCACTTCACTCTGCCATTCTCTATCACATTCTTTTCCAACGTCAAAGTTGGAACAAAGACTTCAAAGAGCCACGTTATGTGAAGTCACTGATTTAGTATTAGTGTGGTTATTACATATACATTTCAACTTGAATTTCGCTAAGTCGCAGGATAAATTTGCGACATAATACAGTTTATTGTAACCTTATTGTAAAGGTTTGGACAACATATTTTATTCATTATTTTTTTATTTTATTTTATATTATTATTTTAATATATTAATTTAATCAGTAATCTTTGACCAATTGCTTGATAGTTTAATTACTTTAAATTAAAGATTATCTATTGTTATTGAAGTAAAATTGCTCTTAGTTTGAAAAAAGAATGATAAATTACTGGATAAAGTTGACAACATGAAATCCAAATGGATAAAGTTGACAACAGGAAATCCAAAGCAAAGGTGCCTCATTTTAGTTTCTTCATCACAATCAGTAATATTATTAATAATAATAATAATACTGAGATATCATGTAGCAATTTTATGAATTAATTGTGTTTGTCTGTTCAACTTCAGTCACTTGAGATATGGACATGTGTGACTTGCCACCGGGAAGGTAACCCGGCCAACAAATGCCAGAACCTGAAGTCGGATGTGTCGGCCGAAAGGTGCAAGTATCGCAGCTCTGCTGTAAACAGGCACAACACAATTACGTCTAAGACAACATTCTGGATGAACATAGAAGAATAGAAGAAGAAGATGACTTGCTAAATTGCAGTTTTTTAATGCCACGCCCACTAGTGTCATGTCTATCTGGGATTATGGGCAGTATATGCTCAGCGATACATCTCCTGGGCACTGGTGTTCTTATTCATCTGCATTCGTCTGGAACGTTTTACACATAATTGTGTTGTGCTTGTTTACAGCAGAGCTGCGATGTTTGAATCTTTCGACCGACACATCCGACGTCAGGTTCAGGCATTTGTTAGCCGGCTTACCTTCCCGGGTGGGCACTGGTGTTTAGACCGGCAGCAGGTAGCTGTTCCAAGTCTCACAAACATGTCAAGTGATAGGGATCAGGCTAAGAGATAAAACCTGCTGTCTCATTGCTAAGCTAAGCTAGGGACAATCAAATTCTAGGGAAGATACACCTGACATAAATCTGTTAAAATCTGTTGCATTATGTCTCGGACGAGATGAAACAGTGAAGCATTCATAATTCACTTTATGATATAATGACAGACTATACATATTTCTTTTTTACTTTTCAATATTTAGGGAAAATTACAACATTCCTAAAAGAATACTACAAGGATAATGACGATGGTGGAAAGGAATTCATTTATGCTTCACAGCTGGTAAGTTTGGTTGGCATTTTACCTGAATCTACACTAGAATAATTAAGCAGTTAAGACAAATAAGTTCACACAGTTCACATTCAGGACGAATAAACAAGCAGCAAAGACAAATAAGCTTATGCAGTTCTCATTCAGCAAGAAAACAGCACTAAGACCTATTTACAAATACGCTTAACTGATCTGAAAAAAAAAATACTGGCTGTTTTTTGTGGATTCGATAAAAAAATCTTATATGGTCTCAGAAAAATGGACTTCTACTCTAGCTCTTCAGACACAACTTGCTTGTTTGCTTGTGTTCGCTGGCTGTGAACTCCAGCGTGAAGTCCTTTATGCCGGATGAACACATCCTGTTGTCCAACATCAGTGTGATGTCATACAGGACCTGAGGTTTGCGTGAGTATCCGTTGTCCCATGTCTGGCTTATTGGTGTGCAAACTGGTGGTTCCTCGCCGTGCAGGCAGACACGCTCCGACTTTGGGGGAATCAACGATCCTACTGACTTTAGCCAGGACCCCAAAGGGACCTGTTGCCCAGGACGCCCGGCGAGGACGCGTCAGTAGGTCTTGGCCAGTATAGAACCCAACCCTCCCCTCTGCTGTGTGTCCACCGTGACGAGGTAGAGGGGCTTGAGCGTCCCAATGACCCCAAGAGCTATGCCGACGGTAGCACAGCTACTGGTAGGGCCACCCATGTCGGACAGGTCAAGGGAGAGGGACCAGACGAAGAGACACAAACCTGCTGCCTTGTAGGTAGACTGGGGACAGTCAAAGGCTAGGGAAAGCACCCCGAACAAATGCTTGTCGAAATCGGATGTACTGAGCCACAGGCTTGACAAAGCAGTGCAACGTAAAACCTGCTGCCTTGTAGGTAGACTGGGGACATTCAAAGGCTAGGGAAAGCATCCCGAATAAATGCTTGTCGAAATCGGATGTACTGAGCCACAGGCTTGACAAAGCAGTGCAACGTAACTTAATTCATGATGTCACAAATCAAAATTAATCGTTATGGTGCTAATCTCGCAAAGTCCCATCAGGCGGCGATAGTGCCGGGCCCCCTGCCTCGAGGGGGTCCACCCATGACTACTGGTGGTCACCTTCCCCTGTGCTGTGGAGTCAAGGCACAGAGGAGTAGGTTAAGAGCTATTGACCAAATACCCCGGACACTCAACATACTACAGTGGAATGCCGAAGGAGTTTACAAGAAGAAAGTCCCTAACACAGCGTCTTCATGAAGATAAAATAGATGTGGCATGCATTCAAGAGACACACCTCAACGCCAATCGCAAATTCTCAGTTAGAGGATATCAGGCCACACGTTTCGACCGCGAAGGACACAAAGGAGGAGTTCTAATACTTACACGAAATACAATACCTTGCAGCGAAGTATCTGTGATCTCTGACAACCAAACGGAAATTATAGGTGTTGATATAATGATAAAGGATGTGAAAATAAGAATCTACAATCTGTATAGCCCAGCAGATAAGGACCTTACACTGTCAAACATGAAAATAACTGACACAAACTGCCTTATTGTCGGAGACTTTAATAGCCGTTCAGAAAGATGGGGATACCCAGATACTGACAAAAGAGGAGATGAATTGGAGGACTGGGAAATAGACTCAAATCTCCATCTACTCAACAAAGCGGATGACACACCGAGCTTCTACTCCAGAAGATGGCTTACCACTTCTACTCCAGACTTAGCTTTCTGCACAGGAGACATCCTCCACAAAATCGATCGCCATGTGCTGGACCAATTAGCAGGTAGTGACCACAGACCAATCAAGCTTGTAATGAATATGGAGTATGTTCCACAGGAGCAAAAGCCCTTGCCCCGCTGGAATTATAAACGAGCAGATTGGGACAGATTTGCCATACTAACAGACAAATATTGTGAAAACATAAATACACGATATGGCAACATAAAGCAAATGGTGGAAAGTCTAAACAGAGCGATAATACAGGCAGCCACTGAGTCCATTCCTAGAGGAGCGAGGAAAATTACAAACCATACTGGACTGAAGAACTACAAAGTTTGGAGGACAAAGTCGAAGATGCCAGGAAGACAGCAGAGAGAGAACAAACAATTGAAGCGAACATCTCTCTCAAAGCCATCTCAGCAAAATATAAAAGAACAGTAAATCAAACAACAAGAGATTGTTGGAGGGAAAAAACAGAAAACCTGAATTTTGACAGGGATGGAAACAAACTATGGAAACTAGTGAAAGCCATGAACAATGAAGGACCTAGAAACAAACAAATAACAATTAAACAAGGAAATGCCTTGCTTACAGTAAAAAAGGCTGCAAAAGCACTAATGGAACACTATGCAAATGCAAACCACATTGATATTACAACCGAACAGAAGAAAGCAATCAAAGACAAACAGATACATCATAGAAATACAGAGACAGCAGCAGAATATATGATGGCAAATCTAACAATGGAAGAAATGGAACAGGCAATGAATACCCTAAAAAAGAAGAAATCACCAGGAACGGATGGAATCACAAATGAAATGCTAATAGGACTAGGCACCAAGGCAAAGAAGAAACTACTAGCAGTCCTAAATAACAGCTGGAAGAGAGGAATAGTCCCACAGGCATGGAAGGAAGCTATACTAATACCAGTCCCAAAGAAAGGAAAAGACCTGGAATAACCAAATGGCTATCGACCTATCAGCCTACTTAGCTGTGTAGGAAAATTAATGGAACGCATTATCAATGGCAGGCTAACATGGCATCTGGAAGAAAACAAACTCTTAACACCACACCAAGCAGGATTCAGAAAGTACAGATCCACTGAAGATCAAATAACCTATATAGCTCAGGAAATAGAGGATGCCTTCCAAGAGAAAAAGCACACACTAGCAGTCTGGATAGATTTAGAAAAAGCATTTGATAAAGTATGGAAGGAAGGACTGAAAGTAAAACTGCAAAACATGCATGTTTGTGGAAAAATGTATAAATGGATCAGCCACTACCCTGAGAACAGAACTGCCAGGACAAAAGTACAAGGACAAACAAGTAAAATGATGCTGCTGGAGCAAGGTGTCCCCCAAGGAGGAGTTCTTTCACCAACATTATTCCTAGCATATATAAATGACATCACAGAAAATTTTCCAGCCAGAGTACACATCCTCCTTTGCAGATGACCTAGCCATATGGACATCTGAAGAATATATTAGTACAGCTAACAGCAGAATACAGCAAGCCTTATTAGCGCTAGAGGACTGGTCAAAATCATGGCTAGTGAAGATAAGTGAGGAGAAAACAACATGCACAGTGTTCTTCCTCTCAAATAAAACTCAGCAACCTAAGCTGGTATTGAATGGAAAAATATTGCGCCATGAAGAAAATCCAAACTATCTAGGAGTCACCTTTGATCGTCGCCTGACATGGAAGACACAGGTTGAGAAAAATCGAACAAGAGCAAGGCAGAGAATGGCAATCATGAAAAAGCTTGCTGGTACAACATGGGGAGCAGATGAGAAAGTTCCCAAGAAGTTATATACTGGACGGGTGAGGCCAGTACTGGAATATGGCATTGCAGCTTGGGCAACAGCAGCTAAGTCAAACTTTAACAAAATAAGTAGAGTCCAAAATCAAGGAATGCGAATCATAACTGGAAGCCTGAAGACAACGCCTATTAATGAACTAGAAAAGATCACTTGTTTACAACCAATGCAGGATAGAAGAGATAGCAGAGCCCAGCAACAAGCAGAAAAATTTAGAAGATTGACAGACCACCCTATGTACAACAGATTTAATGGTTTTGGAAAGGGAAGACTGAAGCGTAGCAACTTTGTAGAAACTGCAAAACGAAGGATTAGGGCAGATCCTATACTAAACATATCAACAGTCAAGCCCATTTACAATGCACACAAGTTCCCAGCTTGGAGACAGCAGCTACTGCCTGAGATGATAGAAAACATTCCTGGTATTGAGAAAAAGAACACTCAGCATGAAACCGAAAGAAGAGAAATAACCCTAAACTACATAAAAGAACATTACCCAAGCAGGAATTGGACCCATGCATATACAGATGGATCAGCCAAAAATTCAATAGAGAATGGAGGAGGAGGAATTCTCCTAAATTTAAAAAATGGAGTGAAAAAAACACATTCAATGGCAACTGGAAAATTTTCAAGTAACTTCAAAGCGGAGGTAGAGGCTCTGAAAACTGCAGCAGAAATGCTCCTGATGGAGGAAAATAAAGAGAAGCAAATAGCTATCTTCACAGATGCAAAGTCAGCTGTCTCAATACTGAAGAGTAATAACAGCACAGAACTAGCTGACCTAAGAGCAACACTCCATGGTCTATGCCAGAAATCCAAAAAAGTTGTAATACGGTGGATCCCATCACATTGCAGTATACCTGGAAACGAAGAGGCTGACAGACTGGCAAAAGAGGGCGGACGACTACCACAGCCTGACATAGACATAACCTATAATGAGGCAAAGAGGTTGATAAAAAGCACTTATAGAACCAAATGGGAATCAGAGCATCCAGGCCATCAGAAAGATGATGCATATTACAAACTCAACCGAAGAGAACAAGTAGCAATCTTCAGACTCCGCACGGGACATAACAGGCTGAAATACCACTTGTTCAATAAACTAAAGATAGGAGATACCGATGAATGTAATTGTAGAACTGGAAAAATGACAGCAAAACATTTGCTGCAGGATTGCCCAACGTATGCAGAACAGAGAAAGATATTTTGGCCCACACCTGCTTCATTTGAGGACAAGCTCTATGGAGGTATCAACAAGCTCAAGTTGACCGCAGCTTACTTTAACTACATACAGGTTGACATTTAAAGGTGCATGAAGACCCAGAGGCATGAAATGGAATATTGCTTGGATAGCAAATCCATTATGTGGAAAGTCCAAATCGAAAGCTCGCTGTGTGGGCTTCATAAAAGGTGGAAAAGTGTCCTAGTGGCACGAAATGGAATATTGCTTGGATAGCAAATCCATTACGTGGAAAGTCCGAATCAAAAGCCCATTGTGTGGGCTTCATAAAAGGTGGAAAAGTGTCCTAGTGGCATGAAATGGAATATTGCTTGGATAGCAAATCCATTACATGGAAAGTCCGAATCGAAAGCTCACTGTGTGGATGTCATCTGCAGACTGCATACTTCTGGTTTCCGGAAGAACAGCCTATGGTGAACGGAAGGCAAAATATACGGAAGTGAGGCTAAGCAGCCATGTGCAGGACGTGACGATTCCTTGGGTGAGCCCAGTACCAGAGCGCTATGTATCGGCTCTGCAAGTATGGAAGCCTCCTTGGATGGCGGGGAATGTCCATGGTCTGCCCCTGCCTTCCCTTGAGGGCTGACCAGGATCTTTGGCTGTTCTATATGGGCCAGCTGGGATGGGGGATAACACCACAACAGTGAGAGTCAAACGTCCTAAGAAACCCCCGGGAAGGTTAACCCGGTCAACAAATGCCCGCAGAAGTCGGATGTGTCGGCCTAACGGCGCAAGAACGCAGCTCTGCTGTAAACTGGCACAACGCAATCACATCCGAAAAAAAAACTCCGGATGATCGCAGAAGAAGAAGAAGAAGAACCCAACCCTGATGCCTTGGAAACACCTCTGCGTCCCAGACACAACTTTATAGTTGAAGAAAAATGTGCAACTGGATAGAAAACTTCCAGGTTACCATACAGTAGGAGTGAAACTTGATGGATCATTGAGTCATTGTCAGACCAGAACAAATCATTATTCTGAGCCTTAGAACAGGACATAATAGATTTCGCAACCACATGTATACAAAATTCAAGATTGGTGAATCAGCCATGTGCACATGTGGATTGGCACCGCAGACAACAGATTTCATACTCCAAAACTGCCCAAAATATGACATATACATAGGCAAACAGTAGAAGATAAACTATATATGGGCGACTGAATGAACTAATAAAGACAGTGAAGTTCATACAAGAGACAACATTGTATTTATAGACATATTTCAAGCGAATAGAATTGAGTCATTGTCACTCCAAGGGGAACCACTAGAAGGAATAATAGGCTTATTTCTTTTCATTATGTATGTGTATTTACATATGCACATACATACAGATTTTCAAACCATTTTTAACTTTACTATGGAGTTAATTCATGTTTTTTGGGTGTGAGCTCTAACAATATTCACCCCATAAGGCGGTGGACAAAAGGTCACCAACATAGCATGACATTGACCTGGAAGCAGAAGAGGGAGAAATATGTTAATACGTCTGTCAAGACTATAACAAAAAATGTTGCATGTCCTTTGCAGGACATTGCGACCGACCCCATTTAGATTTTCTGACAATTTTATGTTCAGTAGTTTGAACATTTAAATATTTTGGTCACTTGAAACGTTATGAGAGTTTGGAGAGAACAATAATGGAGGGGTGTATGCCCAGGAAGGGAGGAAGAGGAATGCCAAAGAGAAGATGGGTGCAGGATGTGGCGGATGATCTCCAGATTGGTGTATCAGACACGGGACATCTTGCTTATGATTGAGAGGTTTTCTGGAAGGTTGTTATGGGATCGAGGTTTTGTAAAGAACATGCTACTGAATGAGTGAGTCTGTTATTGCTTTCTTGTTCAAGTCCAACTGACCTGTGTGTGGAATTAACCCACTGCCCTGCTGTCAGTCCAGAGAGAGCTTAAGCATAAGCATGATAAACCTCTTAACTGAGAGCTTAAGCAAAAGCGCGATAGACCTCTTAATAGGGAGATTACATATAAGCATGATAAATCTCTTAACAGGGAACTTAAATATAAGCGTGATAAACCTCTTAACAGAGAGCTTAAGCATAAGCGTGATAAACCTGAAAAATGTTGCATGTTATTTCAGGAATTGCTGTCAACCCCAGGTTGATTTTTAAAGGCAATTTTACATTCAGTAGTTTGCCTTTTGCCGGTCTCTCTGGCCGAGGGGTTACACCACTTTCTCCGTAATCCCGTTTATCACGCAGAGTCTCGTAGCGGGCGAGAACTGGAAGCGGTTCTACCCCCGCTGGTGACTTGCGGGATAACTGAGTCGGCCACTCAGAAAGCAATGGCAAACTACTGAGCGTAATCTTGCCAAAAAATCGACAGACAGCTGAAAGATGCTGCTGTTGACAGCGATATCCTGTAAAGGATATGCAAATTTAAAAAAAAGTTTGCCTTTGCTTTCTATATGAGGAGTCAATGCTAAAGTCTAACCGACGTTTGTGGGTGTGTGTGTGTGGGTGGGTGCGTGTTGGAATGAACCCACTACATTGCTACATTAACTGAAATGTGGCAGCCCAGTGGATAATTTATACTAATATGACATAATAGAACTTCTTCTTGGTTCCTGTTTTGAGAGGAGTAGATCACACTTCAGTACGCACCTCTAAAGCCAGTGTATCTGACTTTGGCTTACATTTAAAGGTTTCCCCTTTTCTTGGTAGATTACATCCAAGATAATGGGCTCTTTCTACCTGTAAGTAGATTTTCTTTCATTACAATTTTACCAGGGCTGTGGCCTTACAGCCTATTCTTTCTTTGCATTTCTGCCACAGCCATAGAATTTTTAACTTACACACGGGACATCCTATTTTTCGTCCGTATCCTAGACGACTAAGTATCTGATCTCACTACCCAAGAGATGGGGGTTGTGTGATATCTTTAGGTTCCAGCCATTCTTGGAACCATTTCATTCTGAGCCTTAAGTGGACACCGTAACCTTTCAACCATGGCTCCCCACACATTTTAGTACATTTGTCTGAATATATGAGGAGCATCTGGCTGAGTGGCTAGAAGGCTGGGGTCCCATTTGGGAGACCCATGTTCAAATCCTTGGTAAAGTGATGCATTTTTATCTGTCAGGGGGTAAAAAGAAAACTCTAACCTGCACAGTTCATGGCGACTGTACTAGCCTGGTTTAATTTATCAGGTTTAAGTCCTGCAATACCGCACATGCGCGCGTGCGCTCACACACACACAGATCTATCTCTCTCTCTCTCTCTCTCTCTCTCTCTCTCTCTCTCTCTCTCTCTCTCTCTCTCTCTCTCTCTCTCTCTCTCTCTCTCTCTCTCTCTCTCTCTTTTACTAAGATTATTCATGCCTGCTAATTACAGACAAAGATTGCACACAGAGAACAGGTGGCTCTCACTGTGCAACTAGATGATGTGAATGATTTTGACCCTGACCTCAGCGAGTCTATTCTGGAGAACACCCGAAGATATGTACAGATCTTTGGTGATGCTGTATATGAACTTCTACCAGAGTTCAAACAGAGAGAGGTAAACAATTATAATCACTCTTCTGTGTTTATTCTTTTTTGTCTTTTGAGCCTGTAGGATTTTATTGTACATTATCTTTGTTCTTGTTTACTTTCATTACATTACCCAGTTACTCTTTAAGAACTAGTCCTTAAATTCATCATATGCTCTGCCAGCTGGCATTGGTGTTCATGCAGCTCCATAGATCTTGATCTTTGTGTTTTGGATCAACTCTGCTGATGATGTTCCTAATTGCCACCTCACTCGATTCATCATAATTTCTCTTGGTCTGCCTCTACTTCCACTGGTCTTCCTTGAAGATTCAGACAGTATTTCATTGTTAAAAAAACATGTCCAATAACAGAAACCGGCTATAGTATATGAAGTTTTGGGAAAATCACAATTTTATACACCTGATTGCATGGATATACGATTGTTGAACGTTGTGGTAACAGAGAGTGCAGAGAAAGGACTCTCCTTGAATATCAAGAAAACAGTAACAATGGTGATATCAAAGAAAAAAGTGACACCAAAATTTTAATAGAAATAGAAGGGAAAATTCTTAACCAAGTGGATAGTTTTTAATACCTAGGGACATTTATAACATCAGATGGAAGATGCATAGCAGAGATTAAGAGCAGAATAGGGCAAGCAAAAGCTGCATTTCAGAAAATGAAGAATATCTTATGCAATTAGTCACTATCATTGAATGTAAGAAAGAGAGTGCTGAAGTGTTATATAGAACCTGTTTTGCTGTATGGCTGTGAATCTTGGAATATAAATGAACAAAATTAGGAAGAGCTTGGAAGCAACAGAGATGTGGTTCCTGAGACGAATGTTGCGAATTCCTTGGACAGCCTAAGTAACTAACAACGACTACCTGAGACTAATGAAACTAGAACATTATATACAACAATAAGAAAGAGACAAACAGCTTTCTTTGGTCATGTGATGAGAAGAGAGACATTGGAGAACATTGTGACAACTGGAAAGATCCTGGGGAGCAGAGGCAAAGCAAGAGAAATAATGCTGTGTGGATTGGGACGGTGGCATGGAGGAGTATCATCAGCAGAGTTGATCCAGAAAACCAAAGACCGAGATCTGTGGAAAGTCATGAACGCTTATGCTAGCCGGCATGGCACTTAATGATGACGATGAGTGCATGGAAGAACAGGTGTCCAGATTTTCCTTCACACAGCAGTTCATGAGAGCTGGCATCGAATCTTCATTCGACCGCACTCATGCCATAGTCAGCATGGCGCCCTAATCACTACACTGAGCCTATGTTTAATTATATAACATGGAAAAATGTTGGTGCATAGAGATCACTGGAAGTGGAGAAACATGATATCCCCAGCAGTTGGTATGAGCCAAAAATGTGTGTGTGAATGAACAAGGCACTTTTATTTATATATGTGTATTTTAATATTGACTACTGCCTCTGATCTCTACCATTCTTTAGTGGATTTTACTATGCATTTCTTACTAGATATTTGAAATACATGAAGCAAATGTTACCTTGTATTCTGTTATTTAATAAAGCTTAGCATGCTTATTTATCCATTTATCTTACTTCCGTGTTTGGTGAGCGTTCACTTTTAGTAAGACATAATGTGGTAATGATTATGATGGACTAGTAAATTCCTGTCTCGTGGATTACCCTTTTTTCAAGATTCAACATCGTGATGCCCTTGACGTGTACATAGAGCACAGGCTTCTGATGGAACAGAGAAACCACCCAAATGACCAGGATGCAACCAGAGATCCAAGAAACCACTATCCACCAGAATTGATTCGCAGATTGTGAGTTTCATATTGTTGTTACTGCATTCTTCTTTCACCCGTTATCCTCTACTGGGGCATATGCCCTCAATTAAATCACCCCAATCCGTCCTGTCCTTAGCTGTGCCATGCGGCTCTGCCCGTGTCCCTCACTTATTTTATTAAATTTTTTCTTTTTCATGGTTTTTTTATGTCTTCCTCTATTTTGTTTGCCTATTCTCATATTTTCTCTGTTTATATCCTATCCATTGCCAGCATCTTTTCTCAGCTCTTATTTCACTGGTATTTGTCTTCATGAGCTCCACGCGGTGATTGTCAAGCCATTTTAGTCCTTCTGTTTTGTGCAGGTACCAGTTAATGATTGTTTGTAGTTAACTTGTAGTCATTTTAGTTGTTTGTTGTGTTTCATACAGTAGTAGTGAATAATTGTTACTCTATGACTGTTTCATTTTGTCTGTGTTGTTGTTTGATAGGCCTGTGTTAACCTGGTGAGTCATGTCAGCTTTATAATTTCTGTATGATCACATTAGATTTTGAGAACGTGATAACTTTGAGAATTAGGGTATTAGAGACAACAGGAAAGTGGAGTTTATCTTGGCAACAGGGCTTGGGCAGCTGATGTAGCACAACCAATGACCTCATCCTGGTAATAGGATTACAGATAGCACATAACCAGTGACTTCATCCTGGTAATAGGATTACAGATATCACATAACCAGTGAATTCAACCTGGTAATAGGATTACAGAAACAGCATAAACACTGACCTGATGAACATTCAGAAAGGTGAGACCATATTGACAGTTGAAAACATAATGAATAAGTTGGCTGGCACACTGGCGCAGAATAAAAACATCTATGGAACTTATCAAAAATAAACATGACAAATGTTTACACAGCAACATAATTACCTGTGCTGTCTGGATTGGCACATGATGATGATGATATTTTCATTGCCGTACTGTCTTCCACAATCAAGGATGCTGTTGGGGCAACATTTTCTTTAACGGTGTACATTTTATTTCAGTGAGATTTATTTCAAGGCACCCACAACGCAGAAGTTTGCAGCCATTCGAGAGATCAAGGCCAACAACATAGGGAAGTTGGTGTCGGTGAAGGGCATTGTTACCAGGGCCACAGAGGTCAAGCCCATGATGACTGTAGCAACATACACTTGTGACACCTGCGGCAATGAAACTTATCAGCCGGTATGTCTGGCACTGAAAAGCTTAAGATAAAGTCTCTGTTGTTTATTAATTGCTAGCCACATAAAAAGAGCTTTTATTTGTTTTTCTTTTTTCTTTTCAACACAAATTTGGTGTGTTTTCTTTTAATTATCAGTACAGCTTTGGTGATTTCTTCAATTACCAGTTCAGCTTGGGTGTTTTTTGTTTTAAATTACCATTACAGCTTTGGTGTTTGTGTGTTCTTTTAAATACTAGTGCAGCTGAAGTGTTTTCTTGTAAAAAAATTGCCAATATCACTGTTTGTTTAAAAAAAAAATTAAGCTACAGCTGTGTGTTTTTGAAGAAATACTAGTACAGCTTTGGCATTAGGTATCACAAATATTTCAAAAACCTGGTAATATTATAACTAAACAGTCCCTTGTATATCCCACAGGACCAACAAAATAGAGGAGCACCTAAATACAATGGTCATAACATCTGATGGGAGATACCATGTAGCGATAGAACAAAAATCACTTTGGCAAAGGTAGCCTTTTGCAACATGGAAAAAATACTAATAAAAAGATGTCATTTGTAACGAGAAGTGTGTTGAAGCGCTACATAGATAGAGCTTGTAGTTTTGTATGGATGTGAAATATGGACGAATAGCAGATAAGCTGAAAAATATCTAATTGCAGTGGAATTGTGGTTTCTGAGGAAAATGCAAATAATACCATGGACAGACAGACAGAAACCAATGAACAAATCCTACAAGAGAAGAATTAAAACTGATTAGAGAAATTATATGTAGACAGTGAAATATATTAGGGCACATTATCTGAAGAAATAAACTATAGAACTTGGTGACAACTGGCAAGATTGAGGGGAAAAAAACAAGGGGAAGGCTGAGAAGTAAATATCTGGATGGCTTGACCACATAGCATGGTTGGAACAAGAGCACAGAGCTGATCCATGACTGGTGATCGTGTAAGATGTCAAAACATGACCGCTCACGTTTACCGGCTTGGCACATAATGATAATCAAAAACAAGTGAGAAGCAAATTAGAAACAAATGAATAATATAGGAAGCATAGGTATATAACTGAAATAGACATCAACAGGTAGGATGGTTTGGGTTAGTCAAGGGCCTATGTTTCAATGGAAGGTAAAGAGCAGCAGCAGAAGTACAACTTTGGTGGTTGATTTTGTTAACAATGACCACTAAAACCTTGGTTGTTAGTTTTGTTAACAATACCATTAAAGCTTTTGTGTTTAGTGTTTTTTCAATTGCCAGTACATTCACATTATTACAGTTGTTTGTTAAGAAAATATACTAAAATTATTCACTTGAATATGATCTTTGTTTTTACCGGCTCCGTGGCCGAGGTGTTAGCAGCTTTCTCCGCTAACTCCGAATACTCTCGTCACGTGACGCGACGAGAATTAGCAGTGGTTCAAATCGCAAAAGTGACTTATGAGAGTATGGAGCCGGTCGCTCAGAAAGTCGTGGCGTGCGTGCTGATGAGCGTAATCTAGCCTAGGAATCAACATACAGCTGAAAGATGCTGGTGTTGGCCGCAATATCCTGAAACAGGATGGAAATGCGGGGAAAAAAAAAATGATCTTTGTTTAAACAGTTCTAAATGAATACGTTGCTGTAGAATATTCTGAGATTTTTAAAGTTTAAATCTTCTGTTTAGATTACTAGTACGGCGTTCATGCCACTGCTGATGTGCCCGAGCCAGGCATGCACGACTAACAGATCTGGAGGGCGACTTTATCTGCAGACTCGTGGGTCCAAATTTGTGAAATTCCAGGAGGTGAAAATCCAGGAACATGTAAGTTTATCATCCATTTAACATTTCTGACTTTGAAAAATTGATCTCGTCACTGCTACCATATCCTATATTGTGAATATTTGCAGCCTCACTTTACACAATTCATTAGCAATACATTGCTGTTTCAAGCACTTTCTGTATATTGGCATTTCATGCATTACCGAGTTATTAACCTGAAAACATACTGTCTTACATTTCCCACTGATGTTTCTCTTCATTTAAATAGAACAAAATAATCAAATTGTCACAATGTTGTATTGGACCTCAGAAAGCGGCGGTAGTGGTTTGTAGGAAAAAAAAAAACAGTTATTTGGGATATGACGCCAGCACGAGAATTAGAAATGGCATGAGCATCTGAAGAAAGTTAAAAAAGTTGGTTGCATATCCTTTACAGGACATAGCAGTCAACCCTAGCATTTTTTTGGCTTTTTGTGATTTCTTAGCAATTTTACACTCAGTAGTTTGCCATTGCTTTCTGAATGGCTGGCACTGATACCATTGTAAAAAACACCAGCGTAAGGCGGTCTGCTTTCAGATTGCCTGAGGCTGTGTTTTGAATGTGGTTTGCAGGATTATGAATTGCGTTCGTAAGCCCTTTGGCACAGAGCCGGCATCTGAATCTGAAATAGAAATTGGAAGAAAGCAAATGTTTCAGCAATATATTCCACAGGAAATACCTTGCTGCTTGAGTGTGGGTTGGCAGTTTAGTTTTCATAGTGAGCATTTCACAGTTCTGAGAATGAATTGAGTCTTGTCCATTTGCAATTCATATGGAAGTGCTATAAAATTGTTGTTTGTCGATCTTGCAGTATAAATGCATACAATCACAAAGCAATATTTAGATATAAAATATTCCTTTGGTTGTCAAGACACAAAACGTCAACTAACGACTGATAAAATAAACTGAAAAGAGAATAGAGATATAATGTTCAATGATCAGAATAATAATATATAATACTAAAAATTGGCACTCTTCCGAATTCCGGTCCCAAATAGTTCTGCAGTGAATAAGTGATTAGGGTTAGTTATATAAAATTATTCACTGCAGAACTATTTGGGACCGGAATTCGGAAGAGTGCCCTAAAAATTTAATTTATATTAATACAAACACAACAAAAATGTACACACACATTATATATTTTGATATTCATTTGTGATGTTTTTTTCTCTCTCATCCAGAGTGACCAAGTACCTGTGGGCAACATACCTCGTTCCATGACTATTTATTGTAGGGGGGAGACAACTCGTAAAGCCCAGCCTGGAGATCATATTTGTGTTACTGGCGTATCCTTTTCAATGTATTTGCTCATAGTGTTTCATGATGGGGGAAATGGTTCAGTGTGCATAATAAGGCTGCAAGAAAGATCACCCGCTCTTATAATCCTGTACTTCAAGTACATCACTTGTTATGGCATTTGCTTTCTGTAATATACTGTCATAAGAAAAACACAAACTTTGGTTTGTAATTAATTAATCTATGTTTTTAACAGAATATTTATTCTGTTTTGAATTATCAGCCGCTGTAGACAGTTCAGTAGCTTGTCAGACCTCATCTGCTGTAAGGAGGCATTTTTTTTACACACATTTATGATGTGAGGTAATTTCATAACAGAAATATAGCTATTTTTGTCTGTAAGTAATTGCCACTCGTAAAGGTGAAAAAAATAAAATTAATAAAAGTATGATAGAATAAATATGGGAAAAAATGTTAATTATAACGATTTTGGCTGCCTCCTTAACTGTTGCCAGATTTTTCTTCCACTGATGCGTCAAGGCTTCCAGCAAATTGTGCAGGGATTATTGTCAGAAACATTTCTTGAAGCTCACGTAAGTAAATCTTTATGTAGTGCTAGGATTTCTTGAATGCATTCAGTTGATTAAATCAGTGATTCCTAGGTTTTAAAAAAATATCTTGGCTATTGCTATACACATTTGCTACAGCTATTGTTTAGTGACTTCCTGATCTTTTAGGCGATTGGCTCACTTCTCCAAGCTGCATTATATACGTCTTAGTTTTCATGTGTCACTTGCCACAGTTTAGTTTCCATCATGTTTTTATCCTATTCATTTATGAATATTCTCTATTCAGTTAATGTTTTTTTTCTACAGACTCCTGGCAATGGTTTATTTGTGTTTTTGACTTAGAAGTCACTAACCAAGGTCCTGATCCAGAAAATGAGCATCATAGTTTGTTCAGAGCTGTGACCCACAATCAGTAATCTACCTACACTGGGGAAGTCATCAGTCCCAGAATATCTATCTTCAGATTGCACAATACTAGTACCTTCTGCCCAAGATTTGCCCTCCTGCCTATTCAGTAGAATGACCCCTGTCTCTCATATTGTAAGGTACAAAACTAGAAAATCACTTTGCACATCAACTTCCTATAGAAAGAACATTTGCAATCAACTGCAGATCTTCTTGTACTTGCCCACAAAACTTTGTGTGAACATGCCAGTGTGGCAGTTATCATGTTCCACAGAAAGCTACTTGGGTATGCCACATAATTAACTTTTATAAACTACCATTTCTCAACGGTCGTATCAATTTTTGACTTGCTGATTTACTCTCATCCTTGCTTAGTTAAATTCTTAATTTCAACATTTATTTATTTGTTTTGCAGAGAATCATTCAGATGAATAAAACCGAAGATGACCTTTCAGAATCCCGTGACCTAACCCCTGAAGAGTTGAGGCTTGTAGCAGGTGAGAACTCTGACGTTTATTTATAGTTTTAGTTTGTGGTCTGGCTTCTGATGTTGTCCTGCAGACAAACTATATTTGAATTGTTGGCAAACATGTCATGTTTTTCTTTAGCTTGTAAATTCTACTTATCTTTGCTGCTGTGGAAGGTGGACCAGGCAGACATTCTGAGTGCTCTACGAGAAGTAAGTCGTTCACCAGAACCAAGTGATGACTGGGAATCTACAACCATGGTCAGGCTGTGAGAACAGCAAGTTAGAAGAGGTGTGGCCAAACAAGAACACTACGCAGGAAGCCAAACAAGAGTAATAAACCAACACAGAACTGGTGTCGTTAGCCGCTACACGCTGCGGGATTTGCTGAGGAGGGGATCCGAGCACTTATGGACTGAATGGTTCGATGTGCAATGAGGATGATCTGTCTATTAACTATCTTTATTTATTTCATGTCACGATGCAACACTTTTATTGATTTTTATAGACAATCTACATTTGACTTGTAGTTACAATTTGACCTATGGTAGACAAAAGTGATGTTACTGGTTTGTCTAACACATATAGTTAAAAAGTGATCCTTCACATTCAAGACACAACTTGAGTCCGTGTGATTTTTCTTCTTGAAATAATACTGCTGGCCTTGTTTTCATTTATCACATAAAGTTTAAAAATATTCAAGAGTAACTTCACAACTTAAAAAATGGTGTCATATATGATATTATCATATATGATACTACCAAAGGGGTGCAATCTTGATGTAGGCGGTCATGACATACCCTTTGGGTTTAAATGTCAAATTTCCTGTTTCTGTTTCCTGCCAAAAAAATCTAGCAGCATATTTACCAGGCATTTTGTAACAGGTTATAATTAATTTAATGAAACATTCCTAAGTTTATTATAGTGCAAAGATTTCTAACATTGCTTCACCCCACAGAGGATGACTTCTATGACAAACTGTCCAGCAGCATAGCCCCAGAGATCTACGGTCACGCTGACGTTAAGAAAGCTTTGCTTCTGTTATTGGTTGGGGGTGTTGACAAGTCCCCCAAAGGGATGAAAATCAGAGGTTAGTATTCTAAAATAGTTTATGAACAACAGTCTACTGGTAGATTCTTGCATTGTTATTTTATCATTTAACTTGGTGAATGAGTATCTCTAAGTGGGGTCTCCATGGTTACATCATATGCCTAGCGTTCAAAAGATCATCGGTTTATTTTACTGTCTCTGCAGAGAGAATGGGCCAGATATGATAAAAACCTCAATGCAACAAAGTTGATTCTCTCACCTTTAACTGTATACTGACATCCTCATTTGTTACCAACTCTAAATATTTTTATTTAGTTTTTAATTATATACTCTAAATAAATTTGTTTCCCTAACTAAATGAATTAACCAATTTTGGACAAGCAGGATTCTCCCTCCAACTTTAAGAAGTTTGCACGTGCAGCAAGATTGTAATTTATTAGGACAAACATTTGGTGGTCATATTTCACCCATGATTTGGGAGCGGGTTGATGAATGTTGGGGGCTCTTCTTTGTTATTTCTGGTCACTGCATCTCGGTAGGTCCATTGACGGGTTGAAACCAAAAATGTCAAAATAAAATTGAAGCAGTCAAAATGTGGTTATGTAGATGAATAGAAGGAAAATAGAAACATTCTCCAGCTGAAGGAAAAAGTGGAATTGAAGTGCCCAAAAAGAAAATGTTGCATGTGGGTACACATCAAGATGTGGACTAGGGGAAAGCTGTGTCAGTTTGAAGATTCATTGTAGCAGGCCTTTGTGGAGATGGCACTTGATTTTATACATATATATTTTTTTTTTTTGTGTGGTATAGGTAACATTAATATTTGTCTGATGGGAGATCCAGGAGTGGCCAAGTCTCAGCTTCTGTCCTACATTGACAGATTGGCTCACCGTAGTAAGTTCATTGAATTTCTTTAAAACCTGTTTTATGAAATCTTATTTTCAATTCATTGATGGTTAGGTACGCAAGCTTGTCTTAGGATTCTGTATTTTGAACTGCCAATTCACATATTTTATATATTGTTAATTGCCATGTTGGAACTGTTGTTTAGACTAATAATGCATTTGCGTATTAGTCCATGACTGTCTCTAAGTGCGGACATACCCAGACATATACATACAGCAAGATTTGTTCCATGCTCACACTGTTATGGGTTAACCTAGTTTAATGAAATGGGTAATGGGCAATTTTATGGTGGAAATGGCAGTCATCGTTGGTGTCTGGCTACAACCCCAACATACCAAGTTCAGAGTCAGGTTCAGGTGATTTGAAAGATGGCTTTGCATTGATTTTCACAATGATATGAGCGTCTGCCATTTAGAAAGTATTGGCCAACTACTGGTAAAAAAATTGCCTAGAAAATTACAATAAATGCTTTGGTTGATTGTGACACCCTGTAAAGAACATGCAAGTAACTTTTTTATGGCAGCCATCATGATACTGATCACAAACATAAAGGAAGGAGCCATTTGGTCGAGTAAACAGCCTAGCATCATGTCTCCAATATGCCATGAAGGCATGGAAACTGGGTCCTTGTATAGTAGCTGGTGGCAGAGTGCATGGTGCCCATAATTACCATCAGAATGCTTTAGATTCAGTCACCATGGTAAGTAAATGACCCCTTTTACAGCTTATTGGACATTTGGTACTCACTCCATATTTTTTATAGACCAGTCAACATTCGAAGGGTGATGTCGGTATCATGCTGGCTGCCCTTACTTTGCTGGACATTTCTTGATTTCAGTTCTAGACTGAATCAACCTGGGAGTCCAGTAATGCTAAAAAAAATTTGCCCTAATTCAATCACATGACCACTCGGCTGACAGGCAAGTGTGCTAGCTACTGCACCACCATGATTTCTGCAGTCACCATGTGTATATGTGAATGCATACAATACTTGGGCTGATTCATCCTCTTCGAATGGGTTCATCATTTTTGGTTTGACAAATCATGCTGTGTGTGGGGGAACTGATTACTACACTTAGTACTGCTGTGAGAAAATGAAGTGCTAGTGCTTAGTATACATACAGCAGATAATGGTGTAGTACTGTGAGGAAGGGACCTGGTCAGCTCACTTTATAATACAGCGACATATCTGGCTTTGACCCAGCCTTGTAAGTGGCTACCAGAGATTTTTATACTTTCTTGTGGCGAACTAAAGGTGACAAGTTTCTGGCCACCCTCCCTCGTTTGTGCTTTACCTAGTATATCTCCTCTCAGGTTCAACTCAGCCCTATATGATAGATATTACTATGTTCCTTGAACCTATCAAGGGGAGAAAATTGTTAAATGTCAGCATTATTTCCAGGTCAGTATACCACCGGCAGAGGTTCATCTGGGGTGGGTCTGACAGCATCAGTGATGAAGGATCCCATTACTGGAGAGATGATGCTTGAGGGTGGTGCACTTGTTCTGGCCGATGAGGGCGTCTGTTGCATTGATGAATTTGATAAAATGATGGATGGTGACAGGACAGCTATCCATGAAGTTATGGAACAACAGACCATCTCTATAGCTAAGGTAAGAAACCTGTTTGTTGTATGTGATTGTCATGGTGTGTATGCAATATCTCTTCATGATCAGTAGTTATCCTTGAAATTATCATAAAGTGAATGACTTTGCAATGGTTTTCCCAACACTATGGCCCTGTACACCCAATTTTGGTGTACATGTTAGTTTGAGTTTGTCATTAGCTGTGATGAGGGATTTGAGGTGTACTGTCATAGAATGGAATTAAAAATGAGTTTGTAAAGCTGAAAAAAAAGGGCAAAAATGATGATAATGTGGAATAAATAGAATAAGTTGGCTGGGCAAAAGATGGTTGCTGTTGTAGAATTGTAAAAAAAAAATGTGAGCAAGGGAAAAAACAAATATAGTGCTATTGTAGAATTAAAATAGTCAGTTATCAGCTGGGGTATCTTCATTGCACTCCGGACAGTCACTGAGCAATGCTGTTATTGTCAGTAGTGAACCATCAAAGATGAATATTAAAAACATTAGTTCTCCAGCCTTGTATTTTCCTATTTATTATGCAGTAAGTCTCATAAAATGGATACCAGAGATTATCTGGGGTATAAAGGTGATGAGTAGAGAGTTGGTCACCCTAGCTATGTTGTAAACTAGTATGTGTGTTCTATATTTTTCCACTCCCTACATGTCAGTATTTGCCAGAAGATTATCTCAACACAGGATAGTTTTATGTTAGCTTTTGGAAGTCGTGTTACATCACTCTTTATTTTTTTTTTTTTTTTTCTCATTTGCACTCAGAACTCCACAAACATATGTCTGTAATAAAAGCGGTAATTAGTTCCAGGTTTATAACCCCATATTGTTTAGTGAAGCTAACTGATGCAATGTTTGTTTATGTTCATTACTGTAAGATGGACAGGACTAGATAATGACTAGCTGCCATGGGGCAATTGCCAGCTCAACCACCCACACACAAGATCTGACAAACCTACCTTGGCGATGTTTATGATGTTTCAGTCTATTGTGTCCTCTTTGCAATCTAAAAATTATGACCTGACTATGCCTTGAAAGTGAAGCATAATTTGCCGTATGGTTAGGGTGGTCTAATTGTGTAGTTTGTTCTGTTAGAAACTTTGGTACTTCATTTTTAATTCACCACAAACCAGAGTTATTTTTAGCACTGACCTAGTGATCTGGTGGGATCGTCAATTTTCAGAATAGGGATATCGGGATTCAATTTGTGGTCAGTCGACAAGTGTGTTTGCAGCAAGATGTACCCAAAAGTGCATGTCATTGTCTTCGCAAACTGGCCCTCCATATAATTAAAGATGAGCGCAGACAGATGGGACATAGCAAGATAAGATGAGTAGCACAAGATATGACTATGACAAAGAGGGCCCTCCGGCCCCAGAAACGTTTATTGCATCCATCAATCGGTCTAGCAGCCCACCACACACTCAACTGGAAGTGATCGACAACACATTCAATTTATATGATTCTTTATTTCAATAAATACATTACATTATAGCACTTACACAAGTTGCACAATATGTCAACACCCCTTCACACACTATGGAATCGCCCTGATGTCACATGATGCCCTGGGAACTCCCGGGATTCCTTTGTTTGCGGTGAATTAAAAATGAAGTACCAAAACTTTAATAGAAATTTTTGCTGTTTCATAAACTGTTTAAATCATTCAGAAAACACATTACAGCATATATCAGTAGGCTAGAAATAGCAGCTGTGGCACCATAGTGCCAAGTAGGCTCACTTGTTGGCTGATAGTTCATGGTTAAAACGAGCTGAAGGTTTTTGGTAACAACATGGTCCTAGAGTCAACGGTGTCTTATAAAATGGGGGATAGAAATATTCTGAAAGTTAAGGTGACAAATCAAGTGCCATTTGCCCCGGGAAGGTTAACCCGGTCAACAAATGCCCGCAGAAGTCGGATGTGTCGGCCTAACGGCGCAAGTACGCAGCTCTGCTGTAAACAGGCACAACGCAATCACGTCCGAAAAAAAACTCTGGATGAATGCAGAAGAAGATGTGCCATTTGGTGAGTATAATGCATTATATGCAATATGCCAGGCTGGCATAGAAACTGGGTCCATTAATTTTTCTTTTTTTTTTTCATTTTCATTATTAGGCTGGAATTATGACAAGTCTGAATGCCAGAGTATCTATCCTGGCTGCTGCCAATCCTGCATATGGCCGCTACAATCCTCGCAAATCGGTGGAGCAGAACATCCAGCTACCAGCTGCCTTGCTGTCCCGATTTGACCTACTATGGTTGATTCAGGATAAAGCCGACAGAGAAAATGACCTGAGGTTTGTGTTTTATGAAAATGAGTTGTGAAATATACATAAAAAGTACATAGATTGCATTTATTGTTGGTATTGATTGATTTGCTGTCTAGTCAGCAAGATGGCAGCAAGTACAGCGTTATTATAAAAATGTTTTTGACAGTCGGTTGCTGCCTTACTGGAAGATCATAATATAAATGGAAGAATATGGAAGCAGGCGCAAACTAATGCCCGTTGATGTTGGATTCCCAGGCCACTGAGCACATGAAACGTGATACAAGACAAATCTTAATCAGACTGAAATGTCTCATTGAGGTGGAATCTGTACCAGGTGGTTGCTACAACCAAAACTACTGTTTTATATATTTACAGTATTTAACATGGAGTACACCACGTGAAAGGTATACCCTTCAATAGGACACTAGAAGCACATCTAATTTAAACACCAGGGCAAGCTTCTACAGCCACCACCAACATTAACTTTATCACTGTGCAGTGGACCTGTCTGCGCTTTCATACAATTTCAGTTGCCAGGAGTAGATAACTCTGCAGCATTAGAGCAATAGCATTACCCTTGCTTAAACATATTTGCCATCTCTTTGCCGTGCTCTCTTGTATGATTAGAGCAGTTGGAGGTCAGCATGGCTGAATGGATAAGAGTGCCCATTCTTAAACATTGGTGTGCTGATGTCAAGGTAGCGGTTCCAACCCTCACACTAATCAGACTAAAATGTTTTTGTTTTTGTTTTTTGTTCTTGACTTGGGGGATTAAATTACATATACCTCTGAATTTGGAGTGGGTTTGCCTAATGGCAAGGGACACTGGTAATACGGAAAGCTAATCTACAAGCAAAAATCAATTCCGTGCACAAGACATAGTAGCACATGTGTGGACTACTTGAGCTCAAAGCGAGCAGTTGAAACTGGGTAAATTAAATACATTAGACTGGTTAGTGAAAGTTTCTTGCTGGTGATACAGTATTGAGAGATGGAAATGCAAAAGATATTCAACTGTTGACACATGTTAGTAATAAAGAAAGCCAAAAAAGAAAAAAAGAATTATTAGATATCAAGGAAACCCAGACAAATATCAAAGAAATAAAGAAATCAAAACGTGATTAACAATAGAAGTGAAAATACTTGATATGTGAATCAAGTTGATAAATTCAGATACCAAGGATAGTTATAACATTAGATAAAAGTAGAACATACCAAGCAAAGGAAAATGAAAAATATGTCGTGCAATGTCTCAATCATTATATATCAGAAATAGTGTACTGAAATGTTATATAGAACCTTTTCTGCTGTGTGGCAGTAAATCATGGAACATGAACAAACAAATTGGGAAGAACATGGAGACATGATTTCTGAGATGTATGTTGTGAATACCTTGGGTTGCCAGAGTAACTAGCGAGTGCCAATAAAAGTAGAGCATTATATACAGACACAAGATGGAGGTAATGTTCTTTGGTCATGTAATTAGAATAGAGGCTTTAAAAAATATCGTGATGAATGAAAATAGCGATAGAAGGGACAAAGAGAAATTATGCTAGGTGGGCTGAGAGATGGCATTGTGGAATTGATACAGAACACTAGGGACAGAGATCTGTTAAGATACATGAATACCTACACCAGCTGCCAGGGTCTGTGATGATGATGACAGCTTGTCTGAATACAGCAGTGAGAGATTGGTCAACATTTTTGAATTCATGTTGTCATCATCGACTGTAACATACTTGTTATTTTGTTATAGTCTATCAATTCTGTCTTATCAGAATCTTAAACCATCATGTTAAACTTTGTCTGTTAATTTCAAGCAGTCTTTGTTATCACTTCAATGGCTCAGCACATATCTCGTTTGTAATTAATTATTTTATCATTTGGCTTGTTCTGTTCTAACATTATTTCATTTAATCAACAGACAGGGCCAGCACATCACATCTTGCTTGTTATAGTTTCAATATTTTATAATTTGACACAACAGCTCAGCACATCACATCTGTTTTGTTGTAAACATTTTGTTATACATCTGACAGAATGGCTCAGTACATCACATCAATAGTTTAAACATTTTGTCATATACTTGGTTTGTTATATTCTAAGAGTATTGTTGACATATAATCAACAGACTATCCCAGAACATCATATCTGTTTTGTTGTAAACATTTTCTTATAATTTAATTGAAACTTCTTCTTCTTCTGCGTTCATCCGGAGTTTTTTTTTCCGGACGTGATTGCGTTGTGCCTGTTTACAGCAGAGCTGCGTTCTTGCGCCGTTAGGCCGACATCCGACTTCTGCGGGCATTTGTTGACCGGGTTAACCTTCCCAGATTTAATTAAAACAATGGCTCAACACATCACAGTTTGTTTGTAGTAAACATTTTATCATATGATTGGTTTGTTATATTCTAACAGTGTTGTTATTTAATCAACAGACTGGCCCAGCACATCACGTACGTTCACCAACATAACATTCACCCACCTCTCACATTCCAGCCACTGGATATGAAATTAATGAGGTAAGTTTTCATCATTCTAATGTATATGGTGTCCTTTATGTGGTTGCCTGTATACTACCAGGTGGTATTGATAAATGTGGTTTACTGTTGAGCTTTTGCGGAAATTTGAATAATGGAGTACACCATTGTATATTGGTACACCCTTCAGTGGGACAGTAGCAAAATGTCTGCTAGAATTCTCCAGATGCATGACTAAGAAGCTTGACGGATTAATTAAATAACAGATACAGGTGAATGTTTTAATCATTCTATCAATGGAACAACAAATATTAAACAATAAAAGTATATAAAAGGATCAACACAAAAGTATAGTTTCCTTAAACATCGTTAAGTCCCTAGTCTTCCGTGTGGCGTTCATAACATTCATTTAATAAAATCTTTGAAATTTATGCAGACGTTTTATCCATTTGCAATTGTTTGTTTAGACTGATATCTGCTGTTTTACGCTGACACCAGTCTGCTGTTTTAATTTAATGTCTGCCGTTTTATGTCGTCTGTTTTAACAGACATTTCTAGGCTCAGATTGGCCTAATCAGCTATCTGCGAGCTCACTCTTGGACTGACAGACTGACCCTCTTCTGCAGTGATGGACACATCATCTATTATAATATACTGAAATTCATACAAGAGACATTGCCGGCATAGATAAATTTAAAGCGACGAAAGAAGAATTTTTTATAATTATATTTCATTAACCAATTTAAAAAAAAAAGTAGATAATTAACTTTTCATACCAGAGAGTGATTTGTGGTCAGCTTCACACTCTATGGAAAGCGAGATTTATTCTCAAAGGAAATGGGGTTCCCAGAACTCTTCGTTGGTAGACACAGAGAAGCAACAAATGGAAAAAGACTTCCTTTCAGCCTTTTCTATTGCACCTTTCTGTCTCTCTTTGAAAAATGTTTTCTAGATAGAGATTTATGTGAGTGGTGTCTGTTGCTTTTGAAATGAAGAATTGTTTACATCAACATAACCTTTTTGCCATTTATTGCAGACGATACATAAGCCTCTGCAAGTCCAGAAACCCAACAGTCCCAGAATCTTTGTCTGACTACATTACAGGTGCCTACGTTGAGATGAGAAAGGAAGCGCGTAATAACAAAGATATGACCTTCACCTCTGCTCGTACGCTTTTGGCCATATTGCGGTTAGCTACAGCACTTGCTCGTTTGCGATTGGCTGATACTGTAGAAAAAGAGGATGTGAATGAAGCAATGAGGTTGATGGAGATGTCTCGAGATTCCCTCACATCTATGCATGAGGCTCAAAGCAAGTAAGTATATCTCAGAGTGGCATGATTCGTGTCAAGGTGTTCGGAGTATTTCTTTTCTTCTTCATGCATCTTCAGACATCAATCTGTTATAACCACAGAAAGCAGACAACTTGAGAATTTTGTCATCTCCATAGAGTTTGTCCTCAAATTCAAATGTCTGGCATATTTGATTAATTTTCTTATGTTGAAGTATTCCTCTTGTTGTTGTTTTTGTTTACATATTGTAGAATAGTACCTATTTAATTTCAGTTTCCTTTGTTATCAAATGTCTCCAGGAAAGTTAACCACGTCAATAAATGCCTGAAAAAGTCGGATGTGTCGACCGAAAAGTGCAAATATTGCAGCTCTGCTGTAAACAGGCACAACACAATTACGCCCAAAACAAACATTCCGGATGAACGATGAAGAAGAAGAAATATTGTCTGCCTCTTATGAAGCTGGCAGTCTGTATTAGGTTTTTGTCACCACCATATATTCCTCAATGGGATTGGGAGACTCATGAATTGTCATCTTTGAAGACATATTCCAGTATGTCTTTGCCTCTCCACATAGACACCAGTGTTTGTCCAATTTTCATTTTGTTGAACAGATGCTAAGCAGGCTGGTTAACAGCCTGAAAAAAAATCACTAATTGGTAATGACAGAAATTTCAATTGCTACTTTATTGGCCTCAAGGGTTTCTCGGCAATTGATATTTCTGTGTATTACATGTAACCCCAAAGAACCAAACAGCTTTTCGTTAAAATACAGCCAACCAATCAAGTCTTTTTCCTTAAAATAGAACCTACCAATCATGTCTTTTTCCTTTAAAAAACGTGTCTAGTAGCAAGATCCTAGTAGCAGGAACCTGTGAAGTGTTAGGACCACCACATTTTGCTAGTCCCACGTGCACTGAGGAATGGGGTGGCCTTTCTCTTCTATAGTGAACATCGAGAGCTGACACCAAACCCTTACCTGACTGTTCATGCACCCACAGTTATAATACGTTTTTTTTTTCAATGACCTGTTAGGTTAGTGTAAATTTCTTAAGCCTATGATGCTGTTAGAATGGCTAAAACCCATTCTGTTCATATTTCGTAGTTGAAGGTTTATGTGGATGATAGACCTAGCTAATGAAGTTAGCCCTACATTAAAGTACACTTGTTCCTTCAGCGAGGAGCTGTTGTCATTTGGATGGAACATGTTCAAATCCCAGTGTGGTTGCTATAACTTAAAATTTGTATATTGTCTAGTCTCTAGTGTGTCTTTTAATCTCTATTTCTTTCCTCTACTTATATCAGTATGAATCAGTACCTGTGGATGTTCTTGGTACAGAGAAGGGAAGTATGATTGTGAGTACAGATAGCCAGTACCATAATCACATCTAAAACACAGATTATTAGAAACAGATGTATAATATTGGGAGGACATGAAAGAAAGTTAGAGATAACGGGTGAAAGAAGAGGAACTTATCCATCTTTTGCTGATAGAATGACAGCTGTAGCTAATAACTAACAAAATAGTACAATTTAAACCAGAATAAAAAAGAATCATCATCCATTAAATGCCCATATCAAAATGCTGTTCCTGACTATTTTTCCTCACAGCTGGACATAAAGATAGCTGTCAGATTGACTTTATGCTTCATCGATTTTGTTTTGTTTTCTTTAACACAGGAGCTTGAACCCTACCGATCAGATCTACCAGATCATCCGAGACATGGTGCCTGCCACTGGGGTCAAGTCAGTCAAACTGTCTGATGTCTTGGAGCTGTGCACGTCCAAAGGCTTCAAGCCAGATCAGATACATGTCTGCATTGAGGAGTATGAAGATCTGAACGTGTGGCAGGTCAACACAGCTCGAACCAGACTGACTTTTATATAAATTTATAAATTGACTTTTTGATTGTGTTCAATATGTTTGTTGAAGTTTTTTGAACCTTGTTCACCCCGTTCTACAAGCCTCCAAGAGTAAGATTTCAAATTTCTTGATATTTAACCAACGTTGTGTTCATAACCAGTCATCTGTCAACTCTTCTAATTGATAATCCTGATAAATGTCTTAATCGTTACTAGTTTCTTTTGCCTCCTCCTCTTCTCATGAAGTTAAACAATTAGATAGATCTGCTGTTTTCTAAGACTAGTGCATAGACAGATTGTAAAGATTGTTTTGGGGCATGTTATGAGGAGAAATAAACTTGGTGACAACTGCAGAATTGATGGGAAAAGAGCAAAAGGAAGGCAGAGAAATAACTACAAGGATGCTTGGCCACACAGCATAATCGGGACAAGAAGACCTTATCTAAAACTGGTAATCATATGCAGCCTAATCTGCATGGTACATGATGATGGTGCAGATTATACATTTCTAGTATTTTTTATGTTGATCTGGATTTCTTTCCAAAAAGCATCTGAATTGATATAATGAAGTCACTGTGATCCTGTATGCATAGGAACAATACATGGCCTATATAGTCACAATGAAAATAGCTAGTTTATTACATTTATTCCATTGAACATGCTATGAAACTTCTTCCATTTATACCCCATCGGAAGATAGGCCCAAACCAACTGAAGCCAAGCCGTCCTATCTTCTGCTATCTCCCGTAGCTCCCTTCATGTCTTCCACATTTCTCTTTAATTCTTTTCTCTGTCTGTTTCCCTCTATTTAATTTCCCCAGCGAGTGCCAGAGAAAGAATGTTATAGTTGTGCTATGCATGGTTTCTTGTATGTTCTATCCAGCATTGGCATCTTTTCCTCACTTCTTGATATGCTAAAATCTGTTTGGTTCTCTCTCTAAGTTCAACAGTAGTGGTTCTGTCATGCCATTCAAGTCCTTTTTTCACTGGCACCAGTTATTGTTTGTTAGTAATTGTTTTCATCATTCTCCCATATTTCTGCTCTCTGCAACAGCACTGATATAACGACAGAGTAAAAAAGTTTGCTACTAGATTTAATTTCTTTAGGCTTTCACAAATTATATATATATATATATATATATATATATATATATATATATATATATATATATATATATATATATATATAATGAAGCAGTGATAGAGCTTGATTAATTCAGATAATTCTGTAGCAGATGCTGCAGAGTCGAGTATCCTAAGAATAAGTCATGGTGTATCTTCCTACCAACTCTATGCTACCAATGTCAACGTGAACAATGACCAAAATAAAAGAAGAAAAATCACAACAGAAATGAGATTATTGAGAATACACAATGTATCAAGAAGAGAGAAAATCAGAAATGAAGAATTCAGGACTAAAGTGGGGGTTATAGCAGCGTTAGATTTTATAAGAACAAACAAGTTAAATGGTGTGGCCATGTTACTATATTACCAGCTCCCGGGAAGGTTAACCCGGTCAACAAATGCCCGCAGAAGTCGGATGTGTCGGCCTAACGGCGCAAGAATGCAGCTCTGCTGTAAACAGGCACAACGCAATCACGTCCAAAAAAAAATCTCCGCATGAACGCAGAAGAAGATGATTACCAGCTAACAGTATACCACAACAAGCAATGAAGTACAGACCAAATGGAAGCAGAAAAAGAGGCCAGCTACATAAACTGGAATAGTAGAGTCCATGGGAATCTTGATACATGAAGCCCATAAATGGGCACTTTACTGCTGTATATGCTTCACACTCAACACCACAAGGTACGAGATGAGATAGTAAGTGCAGTGCTTTTTAGTTCCCCTCTCTTGCTGAAACCTTGGAGAGAAATCTTCAGTATTGAAGGCTAGGATGACCCAAAAGCTGCATGCAGTTGTAAACATTAAAAATAATTGAGCGTCTTTATAAATTATAACAGTATAGTTTAAAAAATGTAACTTCTTAGTAAGCTGTTACTTATTTAAACATTTGCTGATGTAACTGCTGACAAAAATAAGTTAAAACGTAATATTCTGTTATGCTTCATTTACATGTTTCAGTAACTTTTCTGATATGTTTAAAATACTCCAGCATATTTGTTTTTGGAAAATATAATTATTAGGCACGTACTCTGCAAAATAAATAGTGTTTTTGTGTAACAATCATAGTTTTACTTGTCATTTTTAAATGCTATGTGTAAGATTTGCAAATATTGGGACTCAGTGTGAGTTCATGACACACTTGACAGACACAATCTAATGCTAAAGGATGTAAATGTTGTTTGTCCATCAAAAATGATGATGACCATTCATTTCATCCAGTGGGGTTGAAAGCTTGGAGCTGTAAGTTCTAAGACGGCCTATTTTGGTTTGAAATGTTCTTTGACAATGTGGGCAAAGAATGCTTGACTTTCAAGGAGGAGGTTCTCCTGCAGTGCTTTTTTTTTTGTCCAGCTTTTTTTTTTCAGAGCTCTTACAGGTCCTGCTTGCTTCACAAGTGACTACATTCTTGCATAATGATGTACGCCATGAATTTGGGCCTTTGGCAGCAATCTCCCAAGTGTGCCACGAATTTGGGCCTTTGGCAGCAATCTCCCAAGTGTGGTGATGAATTCCAAAAACCTTTTGTGCATTCTTTGGTATATTTAAGGCGTTTTCTCTGGCCGCCTTGGGAGCATTTACCACACCGCAGCTCACTGTAAAAAAATGTGTTTAGGGAGCCTGTGATCTGGCATGAGAGTCAAGTAACCAGCCCAGTGAATCTGATTCTTCTTATTTTTGTTTAGTAGTTCTGTGAAATAACAAATCTGATAGTAGCAAACTCTTTATTTCCGCACAAAGATATACACAAAGTCACGTGGAACTCGCCTGATAACATCACAAAAAATCAGATAGACCATTTTTGCATTAATGCCAAATTCCGTTCATCAGTACAAGACGTTAGAGCCTACAGAGGTGCAGATGCTGGCAGTGATCACAATCTATGCATTGCCAAACTAAAAATAAAGCTCAAGACTCTGCACAGATCACCCAGAATTAAGAAAATAAACTCACAGTCCCTACTGACTAAAGAACACCAACTTGCATTTAATTCAGAGGTACGAAGCAGCTATGCTAACAAAGAAAGTATATCGAGCAATGCGAATACTAAAAACAACATTGAAGAAAATTGGAATTTCCTAAAAAGTACCTTGCTAAATGCTGCAACAAACACAGTCGGCTACGTACAAAGACAGAAGAAGAAGTGGCTAAGCGATAACACCTGGACGAAGATACAAGAAAGAAAACAAGCAAAACTAACACTTCTTTCTGCAAAAGACACATCTACATATGAAACCCATAAGCAAAAATACTCTATGTTGGATAAAGAGGTGAAATCAAACGCACGAAAAGACAAACAGAACTTCATTCACAGCCTGGCCTCCGAAGCCGAAGCAGCTGCCAGAACTGGAAACAACAGAGCCGTATTCCATATCATGAAGCAACTATGCAATCACTCACCTACACCAAATATACCCATCAAAGACAAACAAGGCAATCAATTGTTATCCGATGACCTTCAAAAGCAACGATGGGCAGAACATTTCAAAGAAATATTAAATAGACCGCAGCCTGACACTGTTCCGAACCTGGATGGAGAAATTACTATGCCCCCACTAGATGCCTCCTGCGAGTCATTCACCATGGAAGAGATTAAAGCAGCCATCAAAAAATTGAAGAACAACAAAGCTGTTGGTGAAGATGAAATCTCAGGAGAAATGCTCAAAGCAGCAGATGAGAACACCTTACAACGTTTGTTACAGCTGATCAATGAAATCTGGCAAAGCGAATCCCCACCACAACAGTGGATGGATGGTGTAATTTTCAAACTGCCTAAAAAGGGCGATATGTCTGATTGCAATAATTGGCGTGGTATCACTCTATTGTCAGTACCAGGAAAACTTTTTTGTAGCATGTTACTTGAGAGATTGAAAAAGGCGATAGATGAAAGGCTCAGAGAAGAACAAGCAGGCTTCAGACCAAAACGGTCATGCATAGATCACATTTTCACCCTCAGAATAATAATTGAAGACTCCATAGAATTCCAGTCGAAATTAATCACCAACTTTGTCGACTTTCAAAAAGCCTTCGACAGTATCCACCGTCCTTCACTTTGGAATCTACTTAACATCTAAGGTTTTCCTACCAAATATACCAACGTCATAAAATCTTTCTACAAAGAAACACGTTGCTGCGTAAGAACAGAAACAGGCAACTCTGACTGGTTCTCAGTCGAAACAGGAGTGAAACAGGGTTGTGTCTTATCACCGATGCTTTTTGGAATAGCTATCGACTGGGTCATGCGCAAATGCACAAACAACACAAATATGGGTATCCATTGGGTTGACAAAATTCTAGAAGACCTGGACTTTGCCGACGACATAGTGCTTTTGAGTTCAACACACCCGGATGCCCAAGAGAAAATAAACCACCTCCAAAATGTTTCAGGGCAAATTGGTCTCCAAATTAACACCACAAAAACAAAGACTATTGATCTTACCAACAGTTCAGATGACACCAAATTGAACAGCTACGTTCTTGAAAAAGTCAACAGCTTTACATACCTAGGAAGCAAAATGACATCTACAGGGGACTCAACACCAGAAATATCATCTAGAATCGCACTGGCATCTAGTGCCTTCAATAAACTGTCAAACATCTGGAAGTCAAAGACACTCAGCAAACACACAAAACTTAAAATCTTCAACTCCTGTGTGATTCCAGTGTTAACGTATGGATGTGAAAGTTGGAAATCAACGGTAGCTTTAGATAAAAAATTAGACAATTTTGAGAACAAATGTCTTAGAAGACTTCTAAACATCCACTGGGCAGACTTCAGAACCAATTCGCAAATAAGACAAGAGACTAAGCAAGATACAGTATCCAATTTCATAAGAAGACGCCGTTGGAACTACATCGGCCATGTACTCAGAATGGACAAGTCAAGACTCCCCTATCAAGCCCTCATATGGTCACCAGTAGGGAAAAGAAAACGGGGAAGACCAAGAGAGACCCTGCGTAGAACCATCATTAGAGAAGGCTCATTCAATGGCCAAGTAAATATCCAAGATCTACAACAGGTAGCAGCGAACCGCCAAGCATGGAGAGACAGGACTTCTGCCCTATGCGCCGCCTTAGGCTCAAGAGGAAAGACTAACTAACTAAGAGTGTAGATACTGTAGATCTTGTCTTGCCATTTAATCTTCAATAGCTTCCTACAGCATACGTATGTAAATACAGGCCAAAGAAGAAACGTATTCCTTTGTGAGTGCACATCGACTGTGTTACCGTGGCCTAAAAGGGAAGGATGAATAGCAACACTGACCTGCCAGGCATTTTGTAAGAGGCAACTAAGAAGAGGTGGCATGGGACTGGCTACCTCATATAAAAAATGTTAACTGCAAAATTCAACCAATCTTCAACAAGCTAGAAGATAGGAGGGCTTGGAGTGAGTTGGGTGAGGGCTGTGATAGGAAGAATGAAATACCACAATCCCGGGAAGGTTAACCCGGTCAACAAATGCCCACAGAAGTCGGATGTGTCGGCCTAACGGCACAAGAACGCAGCTCTGCTGTAAACAGGCACAACGCAGTCACATCCGAAAAAAAATCCGGATGAACGAAGAAGAAGAAGAAATACCACAATGAGCAGGTCAGCATGGACAAAGAACACCTGTTCTTAAATATCCGGTGTGCTGATGCCGAGGCCAGGGGTTCAACCCCTACACCAGACAGTTGGACTAAAATGTTGACCTATCGTCCTTGACTTGGGAACGTAAATTACAAGTACCTCTGAAGTCGGAGTGGATTCACCTGATGGCGAGGGACACTGTTAATAGGGAAAGTTAATCCACACACAAAATTCAGTCCAGCACAACTGGAAGTACTGTGTACGGACTACACTTGTGTTCAACAAAACAAATGTTAAAAAAATCTGATGGCAGGTGACTTGAAGAACAAGGATTGCCATGGCGAAGGTAAGTCTTTTGCAAGATGGAAAACATTGATTAATAAAAAGATGTCAATTGCAACACAAACAAGAGTGTTGGAGTGCTACTTTTATATGGATGTGAAGTGTGGACAATGAGCAGACAAGCTGAAAAACATCTAATGGCTGTGGAAATGTGGTTTCTGAGAAAAATGCAAAGAATACCATAGACAGGCAGAAAATCCAATGACCAAGTCCTACAAGAAACAAATGAAAATCGTAATATAGAAATTGTTTGGACATATGAGAAGAAATAAATGGAGAACTTTGAGACAGCTGGCAAGAACAATGGGAAGGTAGAGAGGTAAATACCTGGATGGTTTGGCCATGTGGTATGGTATGGTCGAGACAAGAACATTGAGCCGATGACTCTGGTGATCGAGTAAGATGGCAAAACATGACGCCCACGCTTACCAGCATGGCCCAGGATGATGATGAGGCATATTGGGTATATAGTAAAAAGTCAAGGACCCTGTTACATGCCTTAAAGCACATGGGGCTAAGCCCGTAGCTTTATAGACCATCAGTACTGGGTGGGTCACGTGGTCAGTATCACACCAGCTCTTTACCTTTCACATTTCCTGGTACTATTTTTAGACTGGCAACCCAGGTTATTTAGAAAAATCCTCAAAGCAGAGATTCAAACCCATGATCACTGGGTCAATAGGCAAGCATCTAGCCACTATGCTACTGCGACTTCCATGAGATCCATGGTGCCAGTCCCATATTTGTATAGACCTGTCAGCACATGCCAGGTGGTGCGGCCAGTATCATGGCAGCAGCCTTTCCGGAACATTTCCTGGTGCTCATGTTAGGCTGGGTCAATTAAACAAAACTCCACACCTTGAGGGGGATTTGAACACTTGACTGCAGGGCAGGCAGGCAGGCTAGCCACTGAGCTGCCACAGCTTGTAATATTTCTGGTTAATTTGTACATTTACACTTTGAAATACACGTTTTCTAGTTCAGACTGGTATGTGTTAATCTAAAATTGTGTATTTCCATTAAAGATAACTGGTCTGTAGGAGTAACATATACATTCGCATATATGGTCTGACCATATCACCAGTGCCGACTTCGTGGCTTAGAGGTTATGACTTTTCTCCATAATCTCGTATACTCTCATCGGTAACGTGATGCTGGTGAGAATCAGCAGTGGTTCGAATCGCATCGGTAACTTACTAGGTATGTGAGCCGGCTGCTCAGAAAGCAGTGGCAAACTACTGAGCGTAATCTTGCCAAGAAATCAACATACAGCTGAAAGATGCTGGTGTTGACAGTGATGTCCTGTAAAGGATATGCAAAACCCCAAAAAAATATCACCAGTTCCCCTCCATGCTGCCATCCCTCCCCTCCCTTATCAGGAAATCTGATACTGGTTTTGTCACATCTGAAACAATCAGATAATGCCTAATCTACTATGAAGCATTAGAGTAAAGAATCTTTTTACACGCCTTAAAGCGCACTGCACAAATGGTGCTAGATATTTTTTACCAATCGGCACTCAGCGGGTGTTGTTAGTATAATGTCGGCCACCTTTACTCCTCAGGACATTTCCTGGTACCAATTTTGGCTGGGTCAATGTGGAAATCCAAGTCAATTTTAAAAAACCACCCGGATGCAGATTCAATCCCATAACCACTGGGCCAGCTAGCCACTTCACTATCGATTGTACAGGGTGTATTTTTATTGACTGCAGTGTTTGAAAATATTGCCGATTCAAGTTTTGTATTTACCTATTATGTGGCATTAACTTTACAGAGGGTAAACACAAAACTTAGACCTGCACTAACACTGCACAGTCATTAAAAATACACCCTGAAGTCCCAGATTCCTATGAAGTATATACTAGTATATTCATACACAAATACTTGTGACCTTTTGTAGAAAAGTATTTCATTTTTAAAATGGCTGACACAATACAATAGCCCAAGGTATAAAAGAAATTTAATGGGAAACTGGTGATAAGTAATCATTGGTCTTCAACCAGCTTACTTACAGCTGAGGAAAACAATGCACAAAGAAAACAGTGCACAAACACACAATTTGTAATTAAATCTGAATTTTATTTGCAGGAAGTTATGTAGACATTTCAGTGTTATTCTATAATTACGTTGCATTTTAGGAAATCTTGACAACTGAACTGAAGTGCATTCTGTGTTCAATGTTTGTTCAGAAATGTGATTTATGACCTTTGTATACCAATGAAGAATATGTTCACAAGGATTCAGTAGCTGAGAGACTTCTCTCACAGTTCTCTGGTTGTTAAAGTTTAAAACATGTCTTCCTCATCGTCTTCGCGGACCTTCAGAAGTCAGTATGAATTAATCTATAGACAGCAGCTGTCAACATAAGCTTGTTGACATCTCCATAAAGTCTGGAGATACAATTTTCAAGTATTTTATATATAACACTAGATACATAAAAAAACTTATAATAATACCATACATGTAACAATGTACCAACCAGCTAAACATAGGGTTTAGGCTCAATATTCAGTACATTTGCAACTATCATAGTTTAAATGACTAAAAGCATTACTATTTGTACAGACTTTACAGGTATATGTGCTTCTCATCAGGCCACTAACATCTTGATGGGACATACATATATGGCTGGCTGTATGGGGGTGTCACCTGTGACTGTAGGGAGAACATTGCTTCCAGTTGCTCTGCCTGGTGAAGTAAAATATCTGCTGGAACTGTGACTCTACAGCAGTTAAGAATTTACGAAGCTACTTGCCATACTAAATTCAGTTGAGCTCCAAGTTGAGAATCAACAGTTAACCTTCTTTTGTCCTGTGTTCCTCGGAGAAAAGGACCTCAATCAACTCTTGCTAAGTCCAATCAACCCATGAGAAGTCATCCCATCTTTTGCCATCTCCTACAGCTCTCTCCATATATTTCCCATATTATTCATCTCTGTCTACTATTCTCTTCTTCCTGTTTTTAGGTGTCCCTCTATTCTGTTTGCCCTGTGGGTTTAAGAGAAAGCACTTTCTAGTTATAATATCAGATTTGGTCTATGTGTGGTCAATCCATCATCAGCATCTTATCCTCGTCTGTTGATTCACTGGTCTAGTTTTCCTCTCCCCAAGCTCTGCATTAGTGATTCAATCATATCATTTTCATTCTTCTGTTCAGTGCAGGCACCAAATGATGGCCAAACAACTGTAATGTAGAAATGATGGCCAAACAACTACACAGTAGAACTGCACCAACTCCCAGTTTGTAAAAATATAAGGACAACAGCTTTTTATTTTAAATACCACGCCAAGTTCTGACTAATAAAGATTCCCATCCTGTTTGAAAGTCAACCACTCCACAACAGCTGTTCAGTATTGGCATATACTTGCATATTAACATGTATACATTTTTTCTTAGGGAATGTTGGAATATATTCCTTAATGTCCAGTGTTGCTGATGAAACTATTTGTCATCTTTTGGTGGGTTTGGAGGTGGCTTATTATACGGAGCCAGGGACCACTTTTATTTCAATGAAGGTAGAGTGGCTGTTGATCTGACTATGATGTCTTTAACTTATCTTTATTTTTGTATCTCTCTGTATGACCTCTCCAATTCTTAACTGTTCCAAAGTCGCTGTATCAGCAATAATTCAACCATGCAGAGTGATTATAAGAAATGTGCTCCAAATTCTTAAGGCCATTGCCACAGTCCTTCACAAAGGCTTTCTGGGTGTCTTTGTCTTGCTTATTTACTTCACGATGAGCTAGCTTGCCTGAATGAAGCTTACCATAGATTATTTTCTTTGGATGCCGCCGCCCACGTGGCATGCGAACATCCCAATTGGCCAGTCTGAGCAGTGATTTGAATAGGATAGTTTAAATGCTTCAAAATGCCAAAGAAAAAACACATTCTGCACTGACCAGATAGCCACATTAGGCATAATAATACAGCAAAGTATTAAAATGAAATCACCATCTTATATTGGATTTATGAAAGGACCTTTGGCAACACTGAAGAGAATCACTTTAAAATTTAATGAGCACTACGGGATCCTACAGAAGATCTTGCACTTAATAAAAGCATAATATAAAGTTGATTTATTTGGTTGTTTCGGGATTTGATGTTTGAAGATTGAGCACAACCCACTACTGGCAACACTTGGTTGTATTCTGGTTACAAACCTTGGCCTTTGTCCATGTCGATTGGAAGCAGTAGACTTGAGTTTCGCTCTCCTTATATAAAGGACAAGACACGCAGTTCTTCATGAGAGAGAAATTAGTGGATACGCCGGCAATAAGAACAAGGGATTGTTTTTTTTCACCTTCATATCTTACTGGCAGTAGGCTGGATTACCAAGATGACGATAACCACCACCAGAAATTGAATAGATTGGATTCTGGCAGAGCAGTCTGATTGGATTTTGCTGATGCCATTACTTTATCCTGTCCCATACATGAAATAAGATGCAAGAGAAACACACTTGTAAGTGGTCACAACAATTAGGTCTAATAATTTATACAGTAAAGACAAAGATAATCAAAATAAACCAAGCATACAACAACCCAATCTCCCTCAGTGAAACCTTACCTCAAGGAGCAAAATCTTACACTTATTTTAGGTAGTAATGCAGACAAAACTGGGGATATTAAAATAAGAATACAAAGGACAAGAGAAGCTTTCATAGCACTAGTAAATATGTGGACGTAAAAAGAAATTAAATCTAGTGCCAGAATTAGAATATTTAACTCTACGTCAAATCACCATTGTTGTATGGGTCTGAAACTTAGAGAACAATTAAAACAATTACTGAATAATTACAAACATTCCTTAACAGGTGGCTGCACAGGATCAAATCATCACGTTTTCCCCTTGTTCCCTTCCCCTCAATCTTGCCAGTTGTCACCAAGTTCTCCAATTTATTTCTTCTCATAACATGTCCAAAAATATTTTATTGTTTACGTCTAATTTCTCTAATCAGTTTACGATTTTCATTTGTTTCTTGTAGGACTTGGTCATTGATTTTTCTGTCTGTCCATGGTATTCTTTGCATTCTCCTCAGAAACCACATTTCCACAGCCATCAGATGTTTTTCAACTTTGACTGTACAGGATAAAAGAACTAAATTGGTATAAACAGAATCACTAATGCATGCTTATGGAGAGAACTCAACAAATTCCAGCATATCAAGAGCTGAGAAAAAAGATACTGGATAGGACGCACATAAAGTAAACCTGGTAGTGGTGTAACTGGAAAGTCCTTTCTCTGGAACCCATAGGACAAAAGACAGGGAGACCTAACAACACACGGAGGAGAAAAGTTGTGACAGATGAGTAATATGGGAGGACATTGGAGATAGCCATGGGACATGGCAAAAGATATAACGGCTGAGAGTCTACATTCCTTTGGGACAAAAAAGGCAGAAGAAATGTGGATGCTTATGCCAGCATTTGAAAGAACTTTTACATGTGAGACCATCTTCGATGCCTTCAAACGTCAACAGCAGTGTGGAATTTTATCCCACAAGGAGTTTATTCTCTTTCTCCGTTAATTTAACTGTCCTGATGACTAGATTTAGTAACATTAATTATTGTATTTATCAGTTTCTCCCTTGTACTTGTTAGTGTAATTTTCTCCAGTCAGTAAAACCTAATTCCATAAATATAATAGATTTCTTCTTCTTCTTCTTCGTCTTTTTTTTTCTTCTTCTTCTTCTTCTTCTTCGTTCATACGGAGAATTTTTTCGGACGATTGTGTTTTGCCTGTTTGCAGCAGAGCTGCATTCATGTGCCTTTAGGTCGACAAATCTGACTTCTGTGGGTATTTGTTGACCAGGTTAAGTTTCCCGGGTTAATATGCTCATAATGGAGAGTACTATATCACATTTTCCTAATTATACTTGTAAACTGTAGGTTTTTTCCTTTCTTTTTTGTATTAAAATTAGCATTTGCTTGTTCTGAAGTATGAGTAATCTTCTAGGAAAAAAATAAACTTAGGAACTTCTGTTTTGTACAAAAGAGTGGGACATTCATATTTACAGTCACGTGTCTTTAATACATGCTAGATGTGTTTTCTTGATATCCTAGACTTTACAGGTATAAGATATATAATAATTCATGACAATGTTTAAATGATGCACAAAACAACATGGAAGTCAAAGAAAAAACACAAATATCATGGGAGGGAAATGTAAGAAGATAATATGAAAAACAAGATAACATAGAGATAATTAAAGGCAAAAAATCATACATATATAGCCGGGAGGAAAATAAAATGACAGGTAGAAAGTATAATATAGATTAAATTCTTTCCGGATAAACTTACATACATGTATGGACAAACATGCATTTGGGGAGGAAAAAGAGAAGTTAATTGAAAGAAGAATGACTCGCATGAAGAAGAGTCAGAAATTTAATAAATGACTAAATTTTATAAAGTAACTTTCATGCTTTTTGAATACACAACTTCTATTACATCCTTGTAGCCTCACTTTGGTGCACTGACATATTTTTCTTTGTGTTGAATTATATGGGTAGTGTTCTCATTTTATTTTGTAAGGTATTTATAGATAGCTGACTATTATCCTTAGCAACAGTTGAGTATTATCTTTCTTCGTTACCTGATTTCATGATATTGAAGTAGTTCCAATTTCTGAAACCATTCGTACATATTGCCTTCATTATTGATCAGACAGAAGTCACAAACAATTGCACAATTTATTGCCTGGCATTTTTCAGTTAAACTCAGGTGCATACTGCAGAGTATTATTTGTGTCTTGTGGCTTCTGTTTAAATTCACTAAGGCAATACATTGTTTTGAATTGATCAGGCTGTTTCAGGAGCATTTAGGCTATTACTATAGTCAGCTGCCTTTCAGAAAACCTGTTCTTAAGCACATATAGTCATAAAATTATTGAGGCAGTCTTTTTTTTTGGGAGACAAGTTCACTGGAATTAGAAATAAAAAGAACAGGACAGAGTTATTCAATTCTCCATCTTGGTATAATAGCAGATGTGAAGAAACTACTAACTTTGACAAGGAGTGTGATATTTTTGTATAAACAAATTCAAGTCTGACAGTGTGTTCAGAGAGGAAAAAATGTAAACATGAAACAAAAAGGCCAATAAAATGTAGCAAGGGGCACATAGATACTGGGGCACATACAACAACAGAATATATTTTCCCCTCACAACATTACATACAGTTGCTAATTGCTCATAGCAGTAAAAATGAGCAAATGGGAAATAAAATCAAACAGCACATTAGAAAAATGGTAACATGCAATTATGAAAGACTTGAAATCAGTCCCTCGTCAGTTTGATGTGGCCTTTCTAGTGATGTCCACAAAGGGACTATGATAGTTCTACCACTGGAAGTTATACAAATGTTCACAAGTTAAAAACACCAGAATTTTCACAAAGATATTTACAGAAAACAATTTCTATAATTGTGTGAAAAATGTAACTGCTTGCTGTGAACATCGTAAATTTGTACAGCTTAGGAAATTCATCCATTTATTTCCACAACTTCACAAATATATAATTAGGAGATACTTTCAATGGCATGCATTTCGTAACCAGTGCTAGCCCAATACACAAAATAGTTTAGTTTACTCTTTTTTGCTAGAGTTAATAAACAAAACAGCAGCTGCATATTAATACATCACACAACAAATACTTAACATAAACATCCTTCTGTCTCACTACAAGTGCATTTATTTAGGCAGTCACAAAACATTGGCAATCCATGGCTGAGTTCACATGACAAAATGTCCTCATAGATAGCTACTTTGCGGCTTGTCAGAATCCCTCTTTTTGTCTAAATATAAAGTTGTTAAATTAAATAATGACACTATGAAAACTGGTAGGAAACTGAAGAATAAAGTATGCCATTCTTCACAGTGAGAAAAAATGAAGAAATGAAAACATACACACTAATTTACCTTGCCTAAACAATGGTGCACTTCTTTCATTCATGAATACATTTTGCATTCTGACTGGGATTAATTTAGAAAAGAAACAAAAAACTGACAGAAATTATTAGCACTTTTACTGGAAATTATATATAGTTTTAGATGAGCTCATATTTACATATATGAAATCTGCGTGAATCTAAATCATGTTCCCATAGATGAAAACATACATAGCCTTCCTCACACACTGCACATTGACTGATCAGCAAGGACACATCACTCACATCTATGTCAACTAGCACTTTACAACAGGATATTACATGAAGTTTATTAAAAAGTTTAAAATGTGGCACTTTTGAAATGAAACAAAACATTAACAAAAGAATTTGCTGGTATTGTAAAAAAATAAGAGAACAATCTGATCAAATAAGACAGAAACAAAATTCAGATAAGGCATCAGCTGTGACATGAATATTGAGACTACAGATGTTGATACATTCAGGAGAAGTAAAGAAGTAAATACAGGCATTTTTTTTTATTTTTTTCGCATATCCTTTACAGGACATCGCTGTCAACACCAGCATTTTACCGCTGTCGTTGATTTCTTGGCAAGATTACGCTCAGTAGTTTGCCATTGCTTTCTGAGAAGCCGGTTCACTTATCCCGTAAGTCACCAACGCGGCAAGAACCGCTTCCAATTCTCATGCGCTGCGTTACCCCACGTGGATAAACAGGATTATGGAGAAAGTCGTTTAACCCCTCGGCCAGGGAGGCCGGCAAATACAGGCATACAGATGAGTAAAAAAAAATAGCTATGCTAAGACAAGTAAATATTACAACAAATTATGCACACTTAAGTGTTACATGCCAAGGATTTCACATGTACAATGTGAGCTTTCCTGTTCGTTGTTTCCTGATGCTGAGAATCAAAAATGAAAAGAGAAGGTACTTTGATTTGTAAACGCACACGTACAAACCACTGTGTCATTGGACTACACGAGTCACGTTGCCTGTGAGCACAGTGATGCCTTAGCCTGTGACATATTTCTAACTGCACATGTGAGACATGAATACAAACATGAGAGCACATCCTTCAATCTGTCTTCTCTATCATGAGCATGGTTCGCTGTTAGTTCTGGCTGTAAGGAGACACTATGGGAATTAAACTTTGAGGTACAAAGCACAATCTGCAATGGGCAGCACATTTATGAAGAAAATTATCAGGTTGGAAATTACAAAAGGCAGATTAAGAAGAAGAAACCCGGGTCATTTAATTATTACATAATAGTGAAATAAATACTTCTGCTGTAGTGAAGATATTTTGAAGAAATGCTGCACTTTCTAAGGAATTATAATAATTGAACACAAAGAGAAGGCTAATCCGGTCGACAAATGCCCAGAAGAAGTTGGATGTGTCGACAAAAAGGCGCAAATATCGCTGCTCTGCTGTAAACAAAACAAAATATTGCACAAAGGAGAAGAGGATGAAAACAACCGAATCAAGTATAAAAACCTGTAAGGTAAAAAGGTGAAACCATAAATTGTGGCTTTAGTTGCATTCTTGCTAAGAATACAATTTCACCAAAGAATTCTCACACATATCTGTTCCTGAAAAGGACGGTCAGTATGTGCGCAAAAATGGTAAAGCATTAATATGTTGTTTGCAGTGTGCAAGCAGAATAAAGTATACAAACACAACAAAACAGCAAACTTTAAAATAAAACCCCGGGAAGGTTAACTCGGTCAACAAATGCCCGCAGAAATCGGATGTGTCGGCCTAACGGCGCAAGAACGCAGCTCTGCTGTAAACAGGCACAACGCAATCACGTCCGAAAAAAAAAACTCCGGATGAACGCAGAAGAAGAAGAAGAAAATAAAACAATTGCTCATTTTGCTAGCTTGTTCAATTATCAGTCTGCACATGAAAAAAATCCCAGTCTGTCAAAAATAATAAACAGCATGAGGTAATAGCTCACACTTCACAGTATGAAAAAGTATCTGATATTTCATACTATCTCACACTTCATGGCATGAACTGATATCTCATTCTTGCAACAATACTAATGGCAACAAACAAAAATACATGAAGAAACTGCTTTACTAATACTGCATGTTTGTGACAGTGTCACTCCCAAATAAAACTGCATCTCACTACAGTGCTTCTTTAATAGGACTAAACCCAGGCATTTGGTTGAAGTCTGTTGACAGGGAAGTAGCTAAACTTGTGGAGATAACTCTCGCAACCTAGGCCTGATCCATGGCTGCATCCTAGTATGCCTGATTGGAAATGTTTCGTTGCAGTATTTGTCTTGCACATCATGCTGGTTTCTGGGCTTGGAGAGGGGGGAGGACTGTAACACAGTCCTCATTTAGCTCTACTATTTCACTAATTAAATGCCTGCAGCGTTTATCTTTGGCTGTCTGTCCACTGTATTTAATATTTTATCTGGAGCTACTTCAAATCTGATATTTATTGTGTTCTCGGATTTGTTTACCAATAAGTTAATTGTCTTTCTTTGGCCAGTTGTGGTGGTGTAGTCATTAACAAACTGACTTGTCAGCATGAAGGTCTAATATTAATTTCCTGGTAATGGCAATGTTTCAACCCAGCCTTACTATAGTGTCTACCCAGTCTGAAAAAAAAACTGCACATTAAAGATGTATCTGGCAAAGTAAATGTGACCACATCATTGCCTTTTGGTCATCATATATATTTCCACAACAGCTTGGCTCCAACATGCTTAAAAGGCATATATACATCGTCATTTTACTTGCACTTGTATTTCTTTGCTGGCCATCCGGGGATTTCTTAATGTTCTCCACTCTAGGATAAAATACTGCACTGGTTTGCAAGCCAAACATGTGTCATACTGCAGTGTTAGTGGTTTGCCAAGGTGATCATGTGTAATACTGCAGTGTTAGTGGTTTGCCAAGGTGATCATGTGTAATACTGCAGTGTTAGTGGTTTGCCAAGAGGATCATGTGTAATACTGCAGTGTTAGTGGTTTGCCAAGAGGATCATGTGTAATACTGCAGTGTTAGTGGTTTGCCAAGAGGATCATGTGTAATACTGCAGTGTTAGTGGTTTGCCAAGAGGATCATGTGTAATACTGCAGTGTTAGTGGTTTGCCAAGAGGATCATGTGTAATACTGCAGTGTTTGGGGGTTTGCCAAGCTGATCACATATAATAATAAAGTAGTAAGGTTTGCCAGCCCATTATGTGTGATACTCAAGTAGTGCAGGTTTGCCAGTCCATTGTGTGTGATACTAGAGTAGTACAGGATTGCCAGTCCATTATGTGTGGTACTAAAGTAGTACAGGTTTGCCAGTCCATTGTGTGTGATACTAAAGTAGTACATGTCTGCCAGCCCATTATGTGTGGTACTAAAGTAGTACAGGTTTGCCAGTCCATTGTGTGTGATACTAAAGTAGTACATGTCTGCCAGTCCATTATGTGTGGTACTAAAGTAGTGCAGGTTTGCCAGTCCATTGTGTGTGATACTAAAGTAGTACATGTCTGCCAGCCCATTATGTGTGGTACTAAAGTAGTACAGGTTTGCCAGTCCATTGTGTGTGATACTAAAGTAGTACATGTCTGCCAGTCCATTATGTGTGGTACTAAAGTAGTGCAGGTTTGCCAGTCCATTGTGTGTGATACTAAAGTAGTACATGTCTGCCAGCCCATTATGTGTGGTACTAAAGTAGTACAGGATTGCCAGTCCATTATGTGTGGTACTAAAGTAGTACAGGTTTGTCATTCCATTATGTGGCATACTAAAGTAGTAAGGTTTCCCAGTCCATTATGTGTGATACTATAATACAGGTTTGCCAGTCCATTGTGTGTGATACTAAAGTAGTACATGTCTGCCAGCCCATTATGTGTGGTACTAAAGTAGTGCAGGTTTGCCAGTCCATTGTGTGTGATACTAAAGTAGTACATGTCTGCCAGCCCATTATGTGTGGTACTAAAGTAGTACAGGTTTGCCAGTCCATTGTGTGTGATACTAGAGTAGTACATGTCTGCCAGTCCATTATGTGTGGTACTAAAGTAGTACAGGTTTGCCAGTCCATTATGTGTGGTACTAAAGTAGTACAGGTTTGTCATTCCATTATGTGGCATACTAAAGTAGTAAGGTTTCCCAGTCCATTATGTGTGATACTATAATACAGGTTTGCCAGTCCATTGTGTGTGATACTAAAGTAGTACATGTCTGCCAGTCCATTATGTGTGGTACTAAAGTAGTGCAGGTTTGCCAGTCCATTGTGTGTGATACTAAAGTAGTACATGTCTGCCAGCCCATTATGTGTGGTACTAAAGTAGTACAGGTTTGCCAGTCCATTGTGTGTGATACTAGAGTAGTACATGTCTGCCAGCCCATTATGTGTGGTACTAAAGTAGTACAGGTTTGCCAGTCCATTGTGTGTGATACTAGAGTAGTGCAGGTTTGCCAGCCCATTGTGTGTGGTACTAAAGTAGTACAGGTTTGTCATTCCATTATGTGGCATACTAAAGTAGTAAGGTTTCCCAGTCCATCATGTGTGATACTATAATACAGGTTTGATAGCCCATTATGTGTGATACTAGAGTAGTACAGGTTTGCCAGTCCATTATGTGTGATACTGCAGTGTTATTGGTTTGCCAGTATATCATGTTACATTGTATTAATTTGAAAAGTTGATAATGTGTAACACTAAAGTAGTATGGATTTACTAATCTATTATTTGTAATACTAATGTAGTACGGGTCTGCCAGTCCATCTATTGTAAAACTGCTTTGTGCTCACATCATGTATAATACTGCAACAGCACATCTGTGTCAGCACATGTATAATACTACAGCTGTACTACCGTACAGCACATGTGTAACATGACAGCAGTACTGCCGTGTCAGCACATCATTCCCAAAATGCCATTTACAAACTATGTATTTCCCTTCATTTATAAGATATAGAGCAAAACAAGTACAGATTGAGCTCCACTGAACCAAACCATTTAGTGGCTGTTATGGCGGGTATCTTGTTGCTGCTACTAAACTCCTGAGAAATTTGCTAATGGTAGCCCAGTTAGGCAGATCATCTGCTACCTTTCATCTTCCAATGAAGCATAGGGCCTCAACCAGCTCATTTGGGAAAATGAAACCTCCAGCCCCTTATAAATTGCTCATGACTGGTTGATCTTTGCAGCTAAAGTTTTCTGTGGGATGAGGTAGCCAGTCTTCCGCCAACTTTCCTTAATTGCCTCTTATGACATGCTTGACAGGTTACAGTGTTACTATTCCTCTCTTCTCCTGTAGGCCTCAAGAACACAAGGATGGTTAGGAAGATGCTGTTTTGCTATTTTGGATAAGGCAACTGCAGAATGAGGACAGTTGTGGGTGGTGACTGAAATAGGTTTCTGTAGCATTGCCACAAGGGCATTAAGTATTATGGAATTCATACATACTAGGTCATGACTTTAAGCAATAGAAGAGACTAGTAGTTCCTTACAACCCTTTCCTTTCCCAACTCACAGCAGTGAAGCAGTCTGACTTTCTTTACAACAAAGCTGCCAGGTTGGCCGAAACTCACTTCATTGAAAACAAAAAGTGTTAATACAGTTTTAAAACACACATACAAATAGAAATGATAGTGACCACAGCAGGGATACAGGCAACATTAGATCAGGCTGGTTGAGATCCTGCAAGAAAACAGGAAATACAAACTCTACATACTATCATCATCATGTGCCATGCTGATAATCGTGGGCGGTCTTCGTTGGCAATCTAATTTAATCTAATAAAACATTAAAATAGTGCATGTCCTTTACAGGATGTGGCGATCAACCCTGGGTTGATTTTCTAGGCAATTTATTTGCCTGAATGACAAAACAATGTTCAACTAATTAAGTGCCATGGGATGTTGTGATCAACCCTGGGTTGATTTCCTAGGCAATTTATTTGCCTGAATGAGAAATCAATGTTCAAATAATTAAGTGCCACGGGATGTTGTGATCAACCCTGGGTTGATTTTTTGGGGTCAATTTTACATTTTCCCAAAAGAGAAATCAACGTTTAACTGATTAAGTGCCATGGGATGATTAATCATCTTAAGTGACTTCCTTTATCTGCCATTGGCTTATATATTGCCGAAATGTTGTTATTGCGTTATAATACATGTCTGCTACCCTTTCCTTTTCAGTCATAACCATGACACACCCCTATCTATACACATCTGTAACGAAGGTAGTCTGCCATTGCTTTCGTTCTTGACAGTGACCTTACCGAATGGTGACCTTAGCCATTGTCTCTATAAAGAGACCCTCTGACTACGGTCACGAATTTGAGACCATAACCAACAATTATCTGTCAGCTGCATTCAAGCTAAAACCCCCCTCATATGGTTTCACATTACTCTGGTTTTGGGAAGGAGAGGGAACTAAATGGTTACTCCACCTCTACATATTGTACCTCATGGTAGTTTGTATTCATTGTTTATCATCAGAGTCTCAACCTACCCTATGTATTATATGTTATAACACAAATATCACTGAACCTGCAAATAAAACAATGTATAATCATTAATATAATGGCAGGATGATGATAATCTCAGATGTAAACATCTACAATTTACATTCAAGGTATTTCTGGTTGATAGTTTTTCCAAGTGAAATTCAGTAAACTTATTCTTAATCTCTGTTTGATACACATGAATTGTATTTAAAAAAAAAAAAGAACAGCTAGTATGGTTTAAAATAATCTTATTGTTTATGAATCATATTGATTAGTGAACAAAAATAATTCATTATTATAATTTTAAAAAGACAAATATTGAGTGAAGAGGGTACATTAATATATGTACAAATCAGGTGAAAAAATAAAACATGGTGACAGTTTTTAATTTGATGCGAGATTAAGTAGAAAGTACATGTTTGTTAAAAAGATGGAAGCAATTACATGGAAGAAAATATATAATAAATATAGACAGATAAGTGGTGAAAAGATATATGTAAATATTTTCGAAGGTTTTGACTTTATGTCCGACATTCATGTCTGCAATGGTTACACCTGGCATTAAGGATTTTCTTGTTATTAATTTCTGGCAGGGCATAGCAACATTTAACTGCCAAACTAAATAGCTTTTGAAAACATAAAATTAACTGATAAGAGAAAATATAACAATTGAAAAAAGTAGTATGTGTTTCAGATATTTCTTCACTATGATAAATGTTTTAAAAAATCCGTTAAAAACAAGTTTAAAATTTAGTCTGTCATTGAAGAATAACTTTATGTCACAATAAAGGAAGAATGAATGGAAACCATTAACAGGTCTGTGAATGATGGTTGTGGGTTTCACAGAAGGCACTCACCTATGGGTAATACTAATCATGTTAATGAAATGTTACTAAGGTTACTACTCACGTTACTAACCATGACTCACTCTAATAACAGTATATCAACAATATATTGTTATAGTAACATTATCAACTTTACTCATGATAACATTATAGTAACACAATCAACTTTACTAATGATGGCTTGTTATACTTACACTATCAATTTTACTAATGATAACTATGATAATGTTTAGTAACACAACCAACTTTACTAATAATAACAACAATATTACAGTAACACAATCAACTTTATAATAACATTATAGTAACAAATAAACTTTACTAATAATGACTTGTTATAGTTACACAATCAGCTTTACATATAACTTGTTATCGTTACACCACTTTACTAATGATAAATTGTGATAGTTATACTGTCAACTTTACTGATGATAACATTATAGTAACACTGTCAACTTTACTAATGATGACTAATTGTAACAACACAATCAACTTTACTGATAATTTATTGCAGTAAAACAACCAACTTTACTAACAATAACTTATATAACACCATGAACTTGATTAATAATAATTTATTATAGTAACACCACCAACTTTACTATGACAAATTGTTACAGTAACATCATCAACTTTTCTATGATGACTTCTTATAGTAACACCATCGACTTTACTAATAATAACTTATTTTAGTAACGCTACCAACTTTACTAATAATAACTTATTTTAGTAACGTTATCAACTTTAATAATTTACGACTTGCTATAGTAACACTATATCAATGAAAATAAGCTATGGAAGCACTATCTGTACTATCAACAATAACTTGTTATAGCCACACCATCAACTTTACTGATGACAATTTGCTACAGTAACTCCCAAGGTCAGCTTGCTACAGTAACACAGATCACTCATCTGCTTTACTAGTGATAATGTAGTGAAGTGAGAAACTTGTCTTCTTTTGTCCAATATGTGATGGCGGCTGTGCTGTCTGTTTGCAGCAGAGCTGCGATATTTTTACCTTCTGACCGACACATCCATGTGTGTCCCATAAATATAATAATATGAATAAGGTATCGTTGGATTTGTTTTTTCAAGAGGTATCCAACTATGCAGGTTATATAATTAAAAAACAATTTAGAAAATGTTACTAAATTGGCTACATTAGACTCTGTCAATCCATGGGTAGATAAGGCCCATTACCTTGGATGAAGTCTGTCAGGAGGAAGTAAACCTGACACTTAATCTTGCCAAAGCTGGGCTCTCTGACCCCCTGGGGTGTTTAACTAAGAGTTCAACACTTCTCCTGAAAGAGGAATGGAGTAGAACACTAACAGTTGTCAATAGTAGATATCCTTTCTTTGTGGGGAAAGTAAGGTCAAGAGGAAGTTACCATTTCATCCTTTCTCATTATTCAGTGACTTAGTGCATGTGAAGGCTGAACACTTCACATTGCTACAGCAGTATCTGCCAAGGGAATTTTCTTCTTCTGCTTTTTTGTCCTCAAGTTTAACAAAGACTGTAAATCACTGCATGCCAACCCCTCTTTGCAATCTCTTGTAGTTTCTTTCATGTCTTTCCCATGTAAGAAAAATCAGAGGAATTACCTTCAATTTTCATCCTAGAATTCACTGGCACAGGAACGGAGCATAATGGGGCAACCCTTTTTTGTGAAGCTGGAACCGTGACTATCTGACTAAATAACCTAGAATTCTCTGGTGTGAGAGGAACAAAAGACAATGCAGTCTGGCATACCTGATACAAATGAACTCTGTCTTGCTGCATGAGTTGAATCAAGAACCAACATTACAGCACTTAGGACATTCCCATATGTGGCATGTCTTCATCTTCAACAGCCAGCAAAGAGTCCCAATTGTAATAATGGTACCAGTAGCAGTCTGATTATATGTCTGTCTGTCCTTATCTTTGAGTACTGAGTGTCGACCAGATTGTCTGGTCACTCTTTGTTGCACCATTCTCTCTAGGCTATGATGATTTATCTGTTCTACATTAGTTAGTTGCGGTTCCAACCTCACAGCATAAGGTCCCCTATTATGCTTTATTCCTGTACCAGTGAATATCACACAAAATGCTCCTCACTACCCCATGTGAAACATGGAACAGACACAAGTCTTGACAAACCAACAACCCACACAGATAAAAGCACTCCACATGAAATTTACAGCTCACAGTGTCTCTCCACGCACTAAACTCAGTAGCATGGAGACGGAACCATTGTTCTGCATTACCATATACATGATCCCAAAGGTCCTGCCTTTTCATGAACCAATACTACACCCAGCGGTGCAAACCCAGTCAGTCTGTTCCACCACACCAACAATTCCTGGTGAACAGTTCCAAAAGATGCTTCCTATCTTTGGTTTTTTAATTGAAGCATGCCACTCACACAAAACTTACGCAGCTCCATGCCAAGGGCGGCTCTCACCCTCAGATTGAAAGGAAGAATGTGAGAAATCTGTCATTACAGCTTGAAGATATCCAGATATTAAAATATAGCGAACAAAATTACAGTTCACTGAAATATGTGTACAACTACTGACACTGAATTTAATATTCTGTGCAACAGCTAAGCTGGGGTTACCATATTCTGACATTCAACCTTACTATGTACACAGTTTCTGTTTAAAATTTTGCTTCATAGTTACTGTCTATAATGAAATAAAAAAAAAATAATCAGCAGATCTCATTCCAGTGTAGTTTTATTTATGTTAACAAAATAAGTTAATATTAATTACAAAATCAAATATGGTCTTTGTGTATCTGCTAGCAAAGTGCAATTTAAGCTAAAATAGCTGAATTTGATAAAAACAAAGAGTTAAAAATAAGGTAGTAATGGGAGTTAACAACAACCATAATAAAGCAGACAATTCATTGTAGGATTTCAGTGCATGCTAGTGTGTATCCTCCATACTAGGCTAGTTACAAACTAAACCTAACCCTTTAAAACTTACAAATCCATTACCCCAAAAGGTACAAAACAGATAACGATTATTGAGTGTGCAATTATGTGTGCAATAACACAGTTGCCACAAAAGCAAGTAATATTCTGGTGACTAAACTATGTTCTTAAATTCAACCATATAGGTTTTTCTCCCCCTGAGAAATGTGCAGATTCATATCTTCTTTTTCCTTTGCCTTGTACACCCCATTGAGGCGTAGGTTTTCAACCAACTCATCACAAGCTGCCATATCTTTTGCTTTCTCAAACAGCTCTGTCCGTGCCCTTCCCACATTATCAATTTCTGTCTCTAATCCTCTTCCCTGTGTGTTTTAGGTCTTTCTCTATTTCATTTGCCCTGTGAGTTCCAGCCAAATAACTTTCTAGGAATTCTACTCTCAGGTTGTCTCAATCTATGGCAGATTCCAATATTATATCTTATTAGGTGAGTGTATGCATAATACATACCAGAAATAGTACAATGTTATAAAATGAACCAATATTGATTACTATGTAATTCCAGCCAATCAAACAATGTAATTCCAGCCAATCAAATCAACCAAGCTCTGTTATTCCAGCCAATCAAATCAACCAATCATGGCACTCACACAATAAAATCATATTGTTTGCATATATTTTGTTTAGGTTGTTGCCCTTCGGTACAAGCATCAGCTGGGCAGCTTCACCTCCAATCATCTTCAATATAGCAACACACATAGACATATCTGGATATGAATTATCATATCGGTCACTGTTCCAATTAAAACCATCACTATAATAACATAATACCGTTTATTCTTTCAACATGTGCTAAAGTACCACACAGCGGAAGGTGACTTTCACTTCATGACTCAAATACATGACATTTTCTGACATCAACTTTCCTTAAAACCTGGACAGACGACACTTGCCAGGTGTGCCTACGTTATAATTGTAGCTGTGATAACACTGTACATAGGATTAGCACTGTGAGGGACATCAACAGCGAGCCAGCAGAACCTTTAGGTCCACCTCGTGTGGCAGGTTTGTCTTGACCAGGTCTAACGTCTCGAGACCCTGGTCCAGGGGAAACATTTCCAGTGCTGACCTGGCCTCTTCCAGTGCTGACTTGGCCTCTGCCACTATCGCCAGTGGGACGGACTGGAGCTGTTGATCTCTCTGTGAGAATGATAAACAGGAGATTTAATAAATTCACATATAATGGATTTCAGCTGAGATGATAAATGCATACACAGTGAGGTAGTGGATTGGAAGTCTAGCAATCTCAGACAAGGACCAAAAAAAAAAAAAAACATCAAAAGATCCTTAATGTGTGTTGTTATGATATGAATAAAATTGGTTAAATTGCAGTCGGTTAAGCTATGAAAATGTAAACAATATAAAAACATGAAATATAAAGCAGCTTTACGAAATTATGGAATTTACAAAATTACGTAAAACAAAGGATGTTGTTTGTCAAGCCTTCATCAGCAAACAAACACAAGAAAACATAACATATAAACCAAGGAGACTATGCTACAGCGAGTACATAAAGCATAATAACAGAATGAGAATGGACAAGGTCAAGAGGTTGAATTTATAGAATCATGTGGGAATCAGAGCAGCCAGGCCACCAGTAAGATGTAGGATGTTACCAACTTCACCAAAATGAACAAATAGCAATCTTTAGACTCTGCACAGATATAAACACAAGTTCCATAGTGGGAACCTGTTGTGAGTATGTGAAGTGCTAAGATATCACATTTTTAGGCCTGAATGTGTGAAGTGCTAAGATATCATATTGTTAGGCCTGAATGTGTGAAGTGCTAAGATATCACATTTTTAGGCCTAAATGTGTGAAGTGCTAAGACATCACATGTTTAAGCCTGAGTGTGTGGAGTAATAGTTGGCCAGTCCTGTCTCATGGCGAACGTTGGGCTGTGATAATGCGATTCTCAGTGTAATGTCCTTCCCATTACACCGATAACAAGTTGAAATAATACATATTAAATAAATTAAAGGTAGGAGAAACTGATGAATGTAATTGTGGAGTTGAAAAAATGACAGTTAAACATTTGCTGCAGGAGTGTCCAACATGCAGAACAGGGAACAACATTTTTGGCCTAAACTTGCTCCATTTGTAGACGAACTCTCTTTAAATATATTCAGGCTCACACTTCAAGGTGTATGAAGAAGAAGAAGGAGAAGAAGAAGAAGAAGAAAATGAGGAAGAAGAAAATGTAAGAAGAAGAAGACAAGAAGAAAAGAAAAGAAGAAGAAAAAAAAGGAAAGAAGAAGAAGAAAAGGAAAAAAGAAGAAGAAAAGAAGAAAAGAAAAGGAAAGAAGAAGAAGAAGAAGAAGAAGAAGAAGAATAAGAAGAAGAAGAAGAAGAAGAAGAAGAAGAAGAAGAAGAAGAAGAAGAAGAAGAAGAAGAAGAAGAAGAAACACCTGAAAAAAGATATATAATAGAACAGAGAATGAACTAGGTACTGGCTTGTCATGCCAGATAAATGAAGAATGGGAAATCTGGTAAAGTTTGGAATATCCCCTAGAGCCATCCTCTGTGGATTGTCTTCAGTCTCAAACACGCAGGCACCCCTATTCACGCTGTCAGTATGACAGGGCTAGGATAGAAGAAAACCTAAACTGATGGCCGCGCAGATGGCGGGATATCTCGGACAATGAATTCCACAGGGAGTAAACTGTCCCAAAGAAATAAATGAAAGACAGGGTCCAATCTGGCAGGCGAGATGAAATCTTGATACGTCTGCAAGTTAACATTATTTGTGAATTAATAATAAAGATAATAAAAAGAAACGAGAGTAATGGAGTGGTCATAGTAAGAAATTTTAACAACAGACATTTAAGAAAACATTACATATGAGAAATGAATTATGATTATGTCAATAGTGAAAAGTGGCCAGTTAAATCAGATGTATTCAGCAACTGTATACAAGAATGTTTAGATCTGGCCGCCAGATGTAACAGTGAATGCACACATAATTATGTCATGGGAAATAAAGGCTGCTGGTGTGACACTAAACACATTATCTATTAGATGTCGATTGATTGACACAAACAGGGTGTATTTTTAATGACTGTGCAGTGTTTGAAAATATTGCCGGTCCAAGTTTTGTATTTACCTATTATGTCGCATGAACTTTACAGCAGTGAATACAAAACTTGGACCGGCAATATTTTCAAACACTGCACAGTCATTAAAAATATACCCTATATGATGCTATCACAATATGACCATTAAGTCTCAAGGCATAGGAAATGATCTTTTACTTTTTGCTTTTTATGCATCTAAAGATTTCCTACTCCCGTTTCCAAGCTCCAAGAATCATCATCACCTTCCTCTTCCTTTTACCAAACAACCGAAGCCAAGCTCTGTGTAGACTTGTTGATGTTTGACTGAATTTTTTCAGTCAAAGTTTTCTACAGGTTGTGGCAGCAAGTCCCACGGACAACCCTCCTTAGTCGCCTCTCAAGACATGCATGAGAGGTTACAGTGTTCTTGTTCTTTGTTTCCCTCCTGGGCCCCAGTAATTCATGGGCGGACAAAAATCATACACGTAAACTATTTTACACAACAAATAGAGGTCGGCCTGGACACATGGATAAGGGCACTCTTACCCAAACTCCCGCCCGCACATTAATCCAACATCCAACACTTACTCAAAACTCCCACACACCGTCACCCAATCTCCCTGGCACAATCACTCCGCCACATATACGCACGCACTACGACCGTGTTGAAACAAAAGGAACAGAATAAAAAGAACAAGAGTACAGGGAGCATTACCTTCTTCCACCGGCTCATCAGTGTCCATACCGTAGTCGCCACTGCCACTACCAGACTCCCCTTCAGCAAGGTCCTCGTCGTCTATGATAGTGTCACGCCCCTGAGTGCTGTACCCACCGCCGCTGCCGACCACGGTCTTGTAGGTCTCGTCGTTCAGCATGAGCTCTTCGTTGTGTAAGGTGCTCAGGTTCTGTAGGGGGAACATGATGATGATGATGGTTACATCTTGAGTTACATGGAGGAATTAGTGGTGGAGAGAGGGAGGGAGAGAGAGAGAGAGAGGGAGAGAGAGAAGGAGAGAGTGAGTGACAGTGACAGAGAGTGAGAGAGAGAGAGGGAGAGGGAGAGAGAGAGGGAGAGAGAGGGAGGGGAGAGAGAGAGATGGAGAGAGGGAGAGGGAGAGAGAGAGAGAGGGAGAAAGAGAGGGAGAGTGAGTGACAGTGACAGAGAGTGAGAGAGAGAGAGCATGTGAGTGAAAAAAAAGACAGATATAGAAAGTGAGAGAGTGTAAGAGAGATAATGAGAGAGGAGGGAGGGAGGGAGGAAAGTGGGTGGGGGTGGGGCTGAGAAAGAGGAGTGAGAGAAAATCAATCTCTTTAGGTTGCATGAAGAAACTAGTGTTTTTTTGGGAGAGGGAGGGAGAGATAGAGGGTGACAGAGAGAGAGAGAGAGAGAGAGAGAGCGAGAGAGAGAGAGAGAGAGAGAGAGAGAGAGAGAGGGAGAGAGAGAGAGAGAGAGAGAATTTGCTTGATGTTTAATTCCTCTAGGCAGATTCCATCCGAAGTAATCATCTCTATCTTCAGGTGGGAAAGTTTATCCCTTCATATCAATGCTGCCACTATATTGGCCCGAGGGCCTACAGATTGCACTTTCAAATTGTCGTAGTAATTTTACGACGGGTAACTTGCACATGAAGATTCCAATTTTTCAACCTTATCCGAGAAAGTTAGATATTCGTTCTCACTGCTCAATAAATTAAACATATCTGGGGGTTTGAATACAAACAAGATCAGGCTCACTGGATGGATTTACATTAAACTTGTGGATCTTGCCAGCGATTGGACCAAACTTTCGGGGACCTACTCTACGTGCAGAATTCCAGTCAATCAAACAATGAGGATAATACGCTACCGTTGGATAACATACACTGAGAAAACCTGAGGATAGCATGGCTAGAAAGTCCCTTGCGTGGAATTCAAAGGGCTAATGAAACAGTGAGGGACCCAAAAACGCCACGGAGAAGAGAATTCAAGACAGAGGTGAATAATACCGGGAGAACATGGACGGAGCTGCGGGAATTAGCAAAGATTGGAAGGACGGCTTTAAATACTTGAAGTTCTCTATCCCAAATGGGGATAAAGGGCAAAACAAGGGTGTAGAAGTATCTAGAAATGCAAAACACGACGCTGGACGAAACGGCGAAAGTCGTATCGACGATGCATCTATAACAAACAACAAGGACTAATACTAGTAGTAAGTGGGGGGGGGGGGGGGGTCCTATTTGAGAATATTTTTGGTTGGCAGCCATCTAGGTCACGGTATATTATACTATATGAATAGTTATACCGCCCCCTTTATGACCCCATAAAAGCCAACCGGATTTGACCTAATTGTTTAAATCTCACACGTTTTGGTATTTAACTACTTCCGGTTTTGGGAGTTTAAAAAGTCAAACATTAATTATTAAAAGGTAAATTATATACAAAATAATTTAAAAAAAATAACCGTGTGTGTATGCGTGTGTGAAGGGGGTGGGGGTAGGCCGAAGTGGGGGAGGGTGGTCGGTGAACAGAGGGAATGGGCCCCTAGTCCCACTATTAGCCTATACCCACAATGGGCCACCAGACCCACAACTACTGTGAGGAGGTGTGAAGTTTGGTGATCATCTAGGCCCTTGACCAGACCAAGTGGAGTACTGAGAGGGCAATACAACACTTTGATCTTAGCCAAAAGACCGAAACGGGTAAGCAAAGTGGCCATTAACCATGTTACAACCTTATGAAATAAACTGAGATGCCATCATGGGTTAAAATATTATCGACGAAGTAGAATACCATAAAGAAATAAGCTAACTAACGTAGAAAATTGTCTTATTCCTAGAGAATCTAACCTCAATTATTAACGTGAATAAAAAATATTCAACTGAATGATCATACTTAATGACTTTTGTAGATAATCACTAAATTATAAAAGAATAATAATAACTCAAGTTATTTCCATTGTGCAGATCGGAATAAATTGTGTCCCTTGATTTCTCAAGATCCGGACCCGTTAATCGAATGTAACTCATACTAGAACTAACGCACGGTAGTGAGATTTGGAATATAGAGGTTATAAATGTTGCTGAATTGATTGAACACATCTCTGAAGTTGTAAACAAATTAAATTTCTATTTATTGTTTCCAATTTGAATGTTTCATGTTGAAATTTAATTTTTAATTTAAAAAAAAAATTGTATTGTCGAAAAAAGCGTCTAGTAGGATAGGTGATAGCCGATTTATCTCTAGTAGGTTGGGAAATTTGACAAAAAAGCAGAGACGAGTCCATCACTTTATACAAGTACAGATGTAAATGGGTACATGAAGGTTTGGTAATGACTTGATAAATAATTTGTTAAATCAGCAGAAACACCTGGTGAGGGAATATTAATGACTTGACAAGTAATTTATATTTCTTGTGTACACATACTTGTAGACATGGAAAGCGTGGTCTTGTTTATTGATGTTGTTTCTGTTTATTAACCTGTCGGGTGATAGTATTAGCCCATTTGAACACTTTGCACCAAGTATCACACTAGTGGATCAGCTGCTTGATGACTAGCCATCCTTTTTGATGTACGTTAGCTAGTAGTATAATAATGACACAAGCAACGGTCGAGTTGAAACAAGTTCACAGTGAGATGGTGAATATGGCGTTGACTATTATTAGTTCCCACGAGTCCACAAAGGCAAATAACTCGATGTTGTCTAATTTAGTAGGTCAAATAGGCAAACAATATGATGTGTTGTTCACGAGACTAGTGTGCAGTATCAAAGCCCAACACGTTTTCCATGTCCCTGTTTCAGTCGGTGATGAACTCTTTGGGATAATGTCATCAACTATGGGAGAATAATTATACTGTTTAAATTTGGCATACATCTGGTTAAGCATCTGGTTGATAAATCTTACAATGCAGATGTGAATGTCCAAGACCTGGAAGAACGCTTCGCTAAATCTGTAGGCGAATATATGACTGATAAACTACGTCCGTGGATACTTCGACAACAAGGTGGTTGGCAGTTTCTATACTTTGACTGCAAAAAAGTTGAATTAAAAACAGGCTTAAATCCCAGTATTTCGTTATTCTTGTGACTGTGAGAGCACTTGAGTGTGGATATATAATACATATCGTAAACCCCGGGGGTAAGTTGTGAGAGGCGGTCGACAAGTTTTAACAGCAAGTGGACAAATTGTGAGTCAGTAGGGAATTTGTGAGGTTAATTGGTCAAGTTGATAGGTCGATTCAATAAGTTGTGAGAGCAAATGGGGAAGTTGCTCGGGAAATTCGACAAGTTGTGAGAACAATTTTCTTACTTTGTTATGCATTTGTCTCATTATGGTTAATATTTTCCCCATTTGGCTAACAAACTTTCCCTCTTTTTATAAGTTTGGCTAAGATATTTATAAATTTGCTTGAAATATTTCTTTACTTGTCCAATATTTTCCCCCTCTGGGTAACACATTTTCCTACTTTTATAAGTTTGGCCGCGATATTTATAAGTTTGGCTGAAATATTTCTTTACTTGGCCAATATTTTTCACATTTGGTTACCAAAGTTTCCCACTTTTCATAAGCTTGGCCGAGATAATTATAAGTTTGCTCGAAATATTTCTTTACTTGGTCAATATTTTCCCTCTTTGACTAACACATTTTTCAACAATTTATAAGTTTGGGCTGAGATATTTATAAGTTTGACCAATATTTTTCCCATTTGGTTAACACATTTTCCTACTTTTTATAAGTTTAGACGAGCTATTTATTTACTTGGCCCATATTTTTCCCCATTTCGTTAACAAATGTTCCTACTTTTATAAGTTTGGAGAGATATTTATAAGTTTGACGAATATTTTTCCCATTTGGGTAACAAATTTTCCTACTTATTATAAATTTGGATGAGATATTTCTTTACTTCCGCAATATTTTTCCCATTTGGGTAACAAATTTTCCTACTTTTTTAAGTTTGGCTGAGATATGTCTGAATTTGGTCAACATTTTTCCAACTTTGGTTAACCAGTTTCCTTAATTTTGTTGACATATTTCTTGAATCTGTCATCAATATGTAACATTCTCTCACCATATGACAACTATTTATACCATCAACACTAAAAATCAACAACCAAGACATAAAGAGCTATACACAATGTATGTTATTTCTGGGTTTCTCCACACCATTGTCTGAGTAGGCTGGTTCTTCCGGCTGGTAGCCTGGTATGTATCTGTCACTTGGCATGTAGTTATAAGACTGGTTTCCTGCTTGGTGGGCTCCATCTGAGTATTTTAGACAAAGGGGGCATCAAACATCTGAGTGTCGGGCTCATCAGACACCTGGGTGTCAGGCTCATCAAACTTCTAGCTATTGGGCTCATCATAATCTGGTTGCTGGGGTCATCACACATCTGACTAGCTGGGTTGAAAACTGGAGGTATAGTATGTGTCTACTTGGTGGCTTCGTTTAGTACCCTGTTGGACTTGAGCTCTGACTTGAGTGTTTTGGTTACTGACTTGATTGCTTCGGTAGTACCCCGTGTGACTTGAGCACTGCCTTGAGCGGTTTGGTTACTGACTTGATTGCTTCGGTTAGTGCCTTGTTTGACTTGGTTACTGACTTGGTTAACTTGATTGAGTCGATCAAAGTCAACTAGGATCTCGCGCTGCATAGCTATCATCTTTTCATAATTTTGATGAGCAATCGTCATTCCCATCTTGGTAGGACACTACTTGTAGGACTCGCCAAAGAATTGACGGATGTGTAACGTGGACGTTCCTCTGAAGGATGAGACAAACACGGCCTTATCTCAATTACGAGTTATGCAGACCCAGTTAGCAGGCACAGTCTTGCGGTCTTTAGTCATCTTCGGATCACAATGAACGACTGTTACCAGCCTCAAGTTTATATACTAGTTTTTGAGCCACGCATAAAATCAGTTTCAGCCAGTTTCTTAGGTCAAGCGTCTCAGAGTACGCTGACGCTGCTGCCTGCGTGGCGTGACTAAAGCGATCTACTACCCACTCGTCGCCTGCTGTATGTTTGAGATGGGCTGGAGAATGCGGTCATGCTCGCCCATGACCTTTCAGCATGTTGAAACAGAAAGCGCAGAGGCCACAGCGTTACATCGATATATTTATAAGTGTGGTTGAAATATTTGTTTACTTGTCCAATATTTTCCCCATTTGGTTAACAAAGTTTCCTACTTTTCATAAGTTTGGACAAACTATTTCTGTATTTGGCCGACATTTCCCCCATCTTGGTTAACAAATTGTCCTAATTTTTATAAGTTTGACTGACCTATTTATAAGTTTAGTTGAAATATTTCTCTCTTTGACAGATATTTTTTATTTCACATTTGGATAACAAAGTTGCCTACTTTTCATAAGTTTACAGTATTCTCATGCTGATGGCACCACACACGCACACACTCACACTAGACAGCGCACAAGTATAACAGTATTCTCATGTTGCTGGCACCACACATGCACACATTCACACTAGATAGCTACAACGTAAAACAGTATGCTCAGGTTGATGACATCACACACGTAACAAGTAAGATGTAGAAGTAAAAGTCCCGCTGCTACAATGTAAGGACCACTGGGCACATGGAGCTAGGCCATTAATTTCATGGGCCAAACGGCACTTAGTAGCTAATATGATCGGTATCACGCCAGCAGCATTTACCTCCCAAGATAATTCCTAGTACTCATGTTTACCCTTTTCAGATCCCAAGTTAAGTATTCTTTGTTTTTCCTACTTATGGTTTGATTTTCTTATTAGCCGATAAAGACTTTTATCGAAACGTTGTCCTGTACATATGCATGTTGTCCCTTTTGTTAAGTTTCCTGGTTGTGTTTATTTAGACTTCAGTATTAATTCGACAGTAAACAACACCCGCTTCTCCTTGTTTTCGATCCCAGTTGTGACATATTTAATGTGGGAGTGTCCATGGCAAAGTCGTCACCTTCGCTTTCCGAAGGTTGTGGGTTCGATTCCGGCTTACGTCATTAGGTTCACGAGTGCAATTTTCTGCCAGACTCCTGGGGGTCGCCACTGGAGCTACGGAATTCGTGCTTTGTAAGACAATTCCGGGAGGGCGCCCTGCGGAAAGAGACCGAACCGTGTGGGATAAAACCCGGTGCAATGAAGTCGATCCTTTTGCCTATAGACCCTTTAAACATATTTAAAGCATTAGACACAGAAGTCGACAGAAGATAAACACAAAATGTTGGATGTTTTGGCAGAGAGGCACAGACGACAATCACCTACCGAACGTAAAAGAACTCATAAATCAGATAGTCATGGAGTCATGTCACCTCAACATAATAATCATGATGACTCGGAAATAAGCATGGCGATACACTCTTGGAATCAAACCCCATTGAAACTCTCCCTAGCTCTTGGAGAAAGCAAAAAGGAACTGAGGTATTTACATTAACACTGCTGTAATGTTTCTTGACGTAATGTTAACGCCATCACTTAAACGGTTCTTTTGTCTATGCCGTTTTCCTCAGGGCTTCTAAACACACTGAAGTTATTTATGTTACGGCTATCCGAAGGTTTATTTGTTGTTCGTATTTCCTTTCTTAAACTAGATTTTGAACTAGTCATTTAGGGGGTAGTTGCGGCTGAGAGGTTACGATGCTCGTCTCAGGCTCTAAACGGTCTCCTCTTCTTCGTTTCCTTCTTCTTCTCCTCCTCCTCCTTGAACGAAGGAATCCACTGTTAAAGCATTTGCTGTCCATCGATTTCACCGGGCGCTGTTCTCTGAACTAATTCAGTGCGTAAATTATTTAGTCATCACTAGAACCGATCTTTAAACTTGCACAATTTCAACCCGTGTAGCTTTTGCTTCAGTTTCATGCGCGGTGGGAGTCGAAATAAAACGAAGAAGTCATTAATAGCACCAGGTATCACAAACTATAACAAATAATACGTCTTTGTATAGGTTGTGATATGGAATGTATATAGTACATTTGGAAAATGCTACAAGACTATACTTTAACGCACCTTATACTGGCACACTGCCTTCTTGTTAGAAGACCAGGAATGGAGTTATGCACAACGCTAGGGCTGAATTTCAAGACCATGTATTACCTAAGCAGCATGATGCTTCTCTGGGATTGCCAATTTTACTAAAGAGGAAAGGTAACACCAATACTTCTGGAACAAGACAAGCTGCAGAAGCTGCCGGATCTGCACAGCAATGCTCTAACTGTCCGCCTGTCGGAGCTTCCATCCTAAACCAGTTACCGATTAAGGCTAAGGTCTGGTCTGCCCTGTCATGACAGTAAGTCTTTAGGTTGCATTTCCTTAACGCACCCTAATTGTCCCTATAAATGTACTAATATGACTAAATGGCAACGTAGGTTCCCAAATATTCATTTTAGCCTTGTGTAGAACAGGCGTCGACAACATGCGGCAAGCGTGCCAAGCGTGGCGCGAGGAATGATTTTCACTAGCAAGCTGAGTGAACTGAAATACACCATACATTGAAATGATCACATTACAAAATGAATGTTTAATTAAATGGAAGCATGTAATTCTTTTTAAAGCTATTCATGTTGTTTTGTGTGTGGTTTGTTTGAAAACGAAAGTTGCTAGACACTGATGGAGCGGCTGGCCGAGTGGCTAGAATGCCGGGCTCTTCTTCGGGAGACCCGAGTTCGAATCCTCGGTAAGGTGTGGAGTTTTTTCCTGTCCGGGGCAAAAAGAAAACTCTAACCTGCACAGTTCGCGGCGACTGCACTAGCCATGCGGCCTTAATTCCTCAGGCTCAAGACCCCCCCCTCCCCTGTCCTACACCGCAAGGTACTATAGGCAGTAAATGACAGACACTGAAGACAAGAATGTGCTTGTTGATGCAAACTAAATGAGTGCGAAGCAGCAATGACGGAATTTGAAATTGTTTTATTTCCGTCGTCACCTTTTCCTCTCACCCGACCACCCACACCACCAACTCTATAGTTTCTCTTGGCTGTTGCATGCTCATGTCAGTGTACCTGTCCGCTGACCTTGGCACAACAGTTGGTGTTGTGATTAAATAATACGGAGCTGTTAAAGTGACCCAAGAAAGGCAAATATATGCCCGTGTCAAGATGTTTAGACAAACGAATATGGATTAAACCGTGATGGACTTAGGTTGGCAAGCTCAATGACTTTGCTACATAATTTTGTGTGTGTGCAACATTACTGATTTGCACAGCGATTCAAAAAGGTTACCAATCCCAGGTGTGTAGATTAAAGATGACAACACAACACGTGATCATCAGTATCTTCATACAACACCTTATTACAGGCGTTCGGAACGAAATCTGTTCACATACCAAAACATGGATTCTAACCGACAACTCCAAAACCAAAGGAAAATACAAAGGAAAGGAGACTTTAACCATATACCTAAACATGAACTCTAATGAAGACTCGGAAATCAAAGGAAATAACACGGATTTTAACTACATACCAAAACATGGACCCTAACCAACTACTAAAGTTTAGACTCTAACCACATGAAAATATATGGATTTTAACCGAAGACCAAAACTTGGACAATAACCACTGGTCAAAGCATAGACTCTAGAGCCAAACAAAAATGCGCGGAATTTAATCAAAAACCAAATCATTACCTCTAACTAAAGACCAAAACCATAAAATCTAATCAGATACTAAGAAATGGACAATGACAACATGTACAATGATGCGCCTGAGTAAGAAAGTTTGCTGCTGTCATGAAATTAAAATAAAAAAAAAAACGACACCATTCAACATAATGTACAAACAACGAAGTGCTTATAATGTATTATAGAGAATCACAACGGTTCTGTTTTTTAAACACCCCCCCCCCCCCCCCCCCCCAAAAAAAAAAAAAAAAATAAAAATAAAAATAAAATAAAAAATAAATAAATAAATACTAGCATCCCATGCGTATATCAAATATCAAAAATGATAATTATACAGACAGAGACAGACAATAGAATACCAAGTATCATGGTTACGTTGTAAGAGACAGACAAAAGAATACCCAGTATTATAGTTACATAGCAAGAGAAGACACCCATATGATAGTTACATAGCAAGAGAAAGACAAAAGATGGATCGATGGCTTTAAAGAGACAATACGAAAATAAAACCTGTAAAAAAAACAACAACAACCGCCAGGCTGGCAACCCACCAGCTAAAAGTCTTCTCTCGACAGCGTCTCCATAGACATATTAAAGATGGCGGACTGTAGAAACATTCCGTATGCAGACTGGGATGTGAATATTGCATGTTCCTAGGGCCACAAAAGGAAGTAATTTGGCTGTGTCGGCAACGTTTGCGAATCGATGATCCAACAATGCAGGATGTTGAGTAGCGCTTCAGATAATGGTAAACTCATATGAAGACATCTCCGCGTCGACAAGGAAAATAATATCTTGAAGTAAGTTTGTCTTTTATCTTTTTCCTTCTCACTCCTTCTCCTCTTTCTTCTTCTTCGTCCTTCTTTCTTCTTCTTTTCCTTCCTACTCTTACTCCCCTTTATTATTTTGTTTTCTGCAACAAGAACTACGGTTAAAGTTCACATATTTGTTCTATTGTCCGCCACACCCCTCCTTATCATTAATCATCATCATCATCATTATTCTTATCCTTCTTCGGCTTCTTCATCTTCTTTTCCACCATTCTCTTCTTCTTCCAGCTATTCGTCTTCCTCTTCCCTTTTCTTTCTCTCCATCCTACCCATTATTCCTCTTCCTCCTTATTCTTCATCTTCTGTTTCCCTCTCCACCATCTCCTCTTTCTCCACATCTATACCTGTTTTCGTCTTGTTCTTCTTCTTCCTATTATTCTGTCTCCACCCCCTGTATGTCAGCCTTGTAGCATCCGGATATAATGTCTAGATTTGGAACAAACTCTATCATATGCCCCCAAATATTGCGATACTGATGGTTCGAGTATACTGTTTATCACAGTGGCTCTCAACTTTTTTTGGCACTTGCCCCCCCCCCCCCACCATATGTTCAGAAAGTCATTCCTCCCATTTTTATTTTCTCCCTATCCCCCCCCCCCCCCACACCGCCCCGCCCCTTACACAGTATGCGTAAAAATAGAAGCTAAATTTAATAACACATACTAGAACAAGTCTAGACGGCTACACAAAACGTGATTTGCGGGTCTACTTACGTTATAAAACGAAGTTCAGAAGGGCGAGAAGTACAGAACCGTAAAGTACGGAGAGAAAAATAATATTAAATTATCAGTTCTTGTATTAACACGATCTTGAAATAATCTTAAATTCCCCCACCCCCCTTCGAAACCCTAAAATTCCCCCCTAGGGAGGAATTCCCCACCGGTTGAGAACCACTGGTTTATTAGAAACCGTTCTCGTTAAACATGGTGGTAGAGGCAGCAGCAGTAGTAATAGTAATTGTAATCGAGGTGATGATGCTGATAGTAGTAGCAGTAGTAGTAATAGTAGTTGTAATAGTGGTGATGATGCTGATAGTTAGTAGCAGCAGTAGTAATAGTAGTTGTAATAGTGGTGATGATTCTGATAGTAGTAGCAGCAGTAGTAATAGTAGTTGTAATAGTGGTGATGATGCTGATAGTAGTAGCAGCAGTAGTAGTAATAGTTATAATAATGGTGATGTTGCTGATAGTTAGTAGCAGCAGTTGTTGTAATAGTAGTTGTAATAGTGGTGATGATGCTGATAGTAGTAGTAAAAGTTGTAATAGTAGTAGTAGCGGTGATGCTGATAGTAGCAGCAGCAGTAGTAGTAACAGTTGTAGTAATAGTAGTAAAAGTAGTAGCAGCAGTCGTAGAAGTAGTAGTAGTAGCAGTAGTAGTAGTAGTAGTACTAGTACCAATAGCAGCAGCAACAGCAGAAACAGTAGTAGTAGTAGTAGTAGTAGTAATAGTAGTACCATTATTATTATTATTATTATTATTATTAGTAGTAGTAGTAGTAGTAGTACAAGTAGTAGTAGTAGTAGTAATAGTAATAGCAGTGCCGGTCTCCCTGACGAAGGCGTTATTGACCTTCTCTGTAATCCCGTATATCCACGTAGGGTAACGCAGCTGCGCGAGATTAGGTAGCGGATCGCGTCGCGTTGGTTACTTACCGGGGTATGTGAGCCGGTTGCTCAGAAAGCATTGGCAAACTACTGAGCGTAATCTTGCCAAGACATCAACAACAGCGGTAAATTGCTGGTGTTGACAGCGATGTCCTGTAAATAGGATGTGCGAAAAAAAGTAATAGCAGTAGTAGTTGTAGTAGTAATAGTAGTAGTAGTGGTGGTGGTGGTAGTAATAGTAGTAGTGGTGGTGGTAGTAGTAGCAGTGGTGGTGGTGGTGGTGGTAGTAGTAGCAGTGGTGGTGGTGGTGGTAGTAGTAGTAGTAGTGGTGGTGGTGGTAGTAGTAGTGGTGGTGGTGGTGGTAGTAGTAGTGGTGGTGGTGGTAGTAGTAGTAGTAGTAGTGGTGGTGTTGGTGGTAGTAGTAGTAGTAGTAGCAGCAGCAGTAGTAGTAGTAGTAGCAGCAGCAGTAGTAGTAGTAACTGCAACAGCAGCTGCAATCCTATTAAGAGTTGGTCTTAGTTACAGAATGCATTAAATACCGAACAAAGAACTGAGCACTTAACCTCCACTTTCATGTAAAGACAAAATATTATTTCCAGAAACCTGTACGTTCCGACCACAAGGAGTTCCATCTTGTCACTTACCCGCCTCATATGTGTCAGAGTGTCCTTGACCTGCAGCAAGTTGGTATCTGGGATCAAAGTGATCTTGACCTCCATGTTGTGCTGGGCTTGCGAGATCATGTTAGCTTCCGGCACAGCATGCATGTATCTGCAAACATCGGAATCAACATTAATATTTATGGCATTTGAGAACGAACAATTTTTAACCGCACAAACACATAACAAAATAGCCCCCTGCAGACCATGAATGGCGCACTGGGTCTAAAAATATCATTTGCCAGGAGACAAAATTACTAAAGGGACATTAACGTGTTTAGCATATTGTTTAAGGGGGACAACTTCAATAGAGTCTCATCGGACCAACTTAGCAACGGGCATGCTGCCACTTTGGCCAGTCTGCCTCAGCCCACATATAACAACAACAATAACAACAATACACTGGTACTAGAGTATGAAGCGGCTCTAAAAGAAGATCAACGAAAAAAACCACGTCTGCAAATATCACAGACCACATACATATTCATTCATTCCTCCATTCAGGTTTATAAAGGGAGTTCAGTGAGAGAGGTTCGGCTTCATTGTATCAAGATGTACTCCCATCTGTCTACGTCTCTGTACCCGCCTAACGGTAAGCTGCGTGGCGAGAATATCGCACACATCACGAATTCCGTAGCTCCAGCGATGATCCTCTGGGGACTTAGGAAGAATTATATTGGTCCATAAAAAACTTGTGCTACCACAGGAAGCATACATATGTTTAAAAAAAAAAAAAAACACACACACACACACAACAAACTATTGAACTTCAGTGGCAAACAAAAAGTCGGTCTGGACCAAATATGGTAACACTTAAGTGAACACGTATAATATTATAAATTTCTGTTCACCGACTATTGAAATTGCGGAAGGTACCACGAAACAAAACAAATTACACGATGACCCTTGTATGGCGATATATCGTTCCTCTGTTCAAATAGGAAGTCACATTTAGCAATATATTATCCTTCGGCACTGCGTGACTTAATTTTATTAGCTGGTGTTGTGCCATAGGCTCTTAATACTGTTTAACCTACTGCTGCTGTTGCTGCTGCTACTACTACTACTACTACTACTATGGTAATTAAAGACGTCGTCATCATCAAGTGTCTTGTCGACTGACCTGGGCGATCGTGCTTCTCCACATCTTGCAATCTCCAACGGGTTGTATCAGTTCGTGTGTTGACTCACTTCCGTGCCATGCACACAAGACTGTCAAGAATGTTCTCTCGCTGTCTTCCTTCATCTATCTATCCACAAATCTTTCCGGTTGTCACATCATGTTCCAGTGTATATCTTCTCATAATGTTGTCTACTCTTTCTGATACTTGTGATAAGTTGTCTTTGCGACTTAGCCTCTCTCACAATGTTCGGATTACTTATTCTGGCTTTCCAAGGAATGTTCAGCATTTTTCTATAAAACCTCATCTCGATGGGTGTTTTCGCTTGTTTACTAATTGTCCCCGATTCGCAGCCATATGTTAGAACTGGTTCTATGTAGCAAGGAAGACTTCTCTTTCTAACTTCCAATCACAAGAAATAATTGCATAAAATGTTCTTCATATGATAGAAGGCAGTTTTTGTTTGTCCCGTTCTGTTCTATATCTCCGTGAAACATCTTCCATCTCATGTTATCAGTGTGCCTAGACATTCGCATTTCTGCACTTGTCCCAGAATAACATGATTTACTTTAACCGTAGATTTAGGCACGATCTATGTCTTGACATCACCATGATTTTGGTCTTCCTGTTATTCACGCCCACTGTTTCACTTTCTACAACACCTGGATCTATCGTTTCCTGAAGTTTCTTCTGACTTGTTGCTATAGAGACGGTGTCATCAGCATAACGTAATCTGTCTATATTATGTCCACAGGGCAACCGTATTTAAAGACAGAGCTAAGGAGTGTGAGAAAGGCGTAGTATGAACAAGAGCTGCACGGAGTAGTTCTTTGTGTGAAACAGATGATGACGAATGTTTCATGACAGTTCTATTATTCTATGCAAAGGAAATATTCCGGATTGTCAATATAAGGAGAGCATGCAAGAGGAAGACAGTGTTACATGTGGGTAGACAACATCAAGAGATAGACAACATCAAGAGATAGACATCAAGAGATAGACAGCATCAAGAGACAGACAGCATCAAGAGACAGACAACATCAAGAGACAGACAACATCAAGAGACAGACAACATCAAGAGACAGACAACATCAAGAGGTAGACAACATCAAGAGACAGACAACATCAAGAGGCAGACAACATCAAGAGATAGACAACATCAAGAGACAGACAACATCAAGAGGCAGACAACATCAAGAGACAGACAACATGAAGAGGTAGACAACATCAAGAGGCAGATACCTCAAGAGGTAGACAACATCAAGAGACAGACAACATCAAGAGACAGACAACATCAAGAGGCAGACAACATCAAGAGGCAGACAACATCAAGAGGCAGACAACATCAAGAGGCAGACAACATCAAGAGGCAGACAACATCAAGAGGCAGACAACATCAAGAGGCAGACAACATCAAGAGGCAGACAACATCAAGAGGCAGACAACATCAAGAGGCAGACAACATCAAGAGGCAGACAACATCAAGAGGCAGAAAACATCAAGAGGCAGACAACATCAAGAGGCAAACAACATCAAGAGGCAGACAACATCAAGAGGCAGACAACATCAAGAGGCAGACAACATCAAGAGGCAGACAACATGAAGAGGTAGACAACATGAAGAGGTAGACAACATGAAGAGGTAGACAATATCAA